>QVRM01002939.1:0-28744 GCA_003439945.1 Dermanyssus gallinae | reverse complement strand
TGGTGATCCCGGAAGGCAAAAGTGACCCTACTTACCCCTCGGCCTAGAGAGGCATTGCAAAGAAGAGCGTGTGCTATAAACTGTTGTCGTGCTTGATCACGAAAAGACTAAGCGACTTCTTGGAGTCCATCAACGTTAAACCTGAACAACATGGATTTCGAAAGCGCTCTACGCAAACAGCGTGCAGAAATCTCCTGAATGACGTCAAAGAAACGCTCTCCCGTCCAGGGCAGTCTCTGTACGCGGTATTTGTCGACTTCAAAGCCGCCTTTAACTCTGCTCCACGTGATCGAGTGCTTAATATTTTGACAGAAGTCGGCGTTCCCTCGAAGATGCTGAACCTTAAATGAGAGGTCCTACAGGAAAACCTGGGGATAATCGACGATGGAGTCTCGGAACTGCCGGCATTTATAAAGAGTTAATTAACCTTGGTAAGACCGAGGCACTAAAGTTGCGTAGAGGTGGCAGGGGTCGCGTGTGACGACGCTCTTCATACGTCGTGTGCGTGGCGATTTTCTCGCCTACGTCAATAAGTTCTCTTGTCTGGGACTAATCTGCCGTCCATAGGGTAGGGTTCTTGGTGCATGTTATGGAGAAATGCCATCAGGTGCCCGAACTACATGCCCCTTGCGACAGCCATCCGCCTCTTTTACCTGAAGATCGCCTCCGTGGCTCCATATGAAGTGGAGTTAATATGGACGCACCTGACTTCCAAAAACCTTGTCTAGCTGAATCAGATAAGTGCAGCTTTCTTGAAACTGATTTTGGGACTTCATACGTCAACGCGCAACCGCCTCGTCTCCCTATTAGCAGACTGCCTACTTTTTATAGAAGATCTAGGGCGCCGTTATAACCTTCCTCGCACCACAACCTTTAACGACTGCGTTGGAAAATGGGAGGCGAAATCTTCCGAACTCGACCCCAAATTCTTCAATACTGGAGTGATAAAAAATGCAGAGTGGAAGAAACCAGAGCGTAGCAACAAGCACGTGATAGCACGATTTGCAGTGCAGGGCTTTCATCACATTTTATGTCAACGTGCTGATTTCCATGAAGAGACTTGTGTGTGCCGCCGCTGCGGTGAACTCTGCCGAATATACCATGCCGCAAAATGCAACCTTGTGCAATCTTAGCCCGTCAGTATGGTGCCTATGTAGTTTATATATTTTATTATATTTTTTGTCCGATAATGTATATATATATATATCATTCTTGGGCATAAAATATAATAGAATATGTAAGTCCGTCAGTGTAGTACCTTGTAGTTTACATATTATATTATTAATTTGTGCCCGAGAACGTGTATATATATATATACAGGGTATTGCAGAATTTTGTTATAATAGAAATAGGGAATTGTAGAGCTCGTTAAAGCACATATTTTTTCCAATGGAACATGGTCTCTGAGACGTCTTGTTTCGGAGTGAGAGCGAAATTACTACAATTTGTGACACTAGTGTCTTTGCCCGACATAGGAGCATAATATGTGCTGTTGCGAGCCAACCAGTCCCCCTAGACAGAAACTAAACACACTATCGTGTTCCTGAGAAATTTCTGCTTCTTCCGAAGGTCAGAAGATGCGACACGGTCGTTTAAAATAAAATTCGTCAAAAATGAAGTTCATTATTAGCTTTTACGCCAAATACTTCAGAATCATAACCCTACGACCACCCACGTGTTCAAAGCTAACATATTCAGCAAATGCGCATTTCATGACGATCATTTTGGTACCAAACTATGGCAATGCGAGCTGCGGTTGCGGAGTAATTACGATTTTTCGGAGGGCATGTCCAGATTAAGTGCATGAAAAATGACGCGCTGCGGTTGTCGCGCGACACGTCGGCGGTAGTGAACGTCGCCACAGTCATTTTACATGCACTTAATCTGGACATGCCCTCCGAAAAATCGTAATTACTCCGCAACCGCAGCTTACACCGCCATAAGCTCACATTGCCACATACCCAACACTCGCAACCAAGGCTCGCCTGACCCTGTCCTTAAGGTGCTCTTTGAAGCATCGGTCGTTGGTAGGTTGTACCACCCCCAAGTACTTGAAGCTACTCACGTACTTAAGGGTCGTTGGCTCTATACGAAGTGGGTCGGATTCGGCTAGTCGCCCTCCCCGACGGAATTTCATAGCTTCAATTTTATCAATGTTGATTGTCAGGCCGGTATCTTGTACGTACGCGGAGAGTCTTGCCAATGCCTGTTGGGTATATATATATATATATATATATATATATATTATATATATACGCATTGGTACAGTCTATAGTAGTATGTAATGAAATCCTGATTTTTAGCATTCTCACCATGCGCAACGAGAACATGTTGTTAGTTCCGTCAGACTGTGCAGCTGTTTTCGACGACATGGTGCGAGAACTGCGCAGATTGTTGTTGTGAGTATTAGAACAGATGGAAGACCCGTTAGACTGAGAACTTGTGCGTACATTTCAAAATGTGCTCTCGAATGCCATTCTGATATAGATACAAAATCGAGACTGCTACGCTCTGCCATACTTCTCCAAGAGCACGTCGAAGAAATTAAGACTTTAATTGCGTCAACATGTCTCTTCAAATACGACCGCCAGACTTCACTCACAGCTGTAAATCAATTTCGGAACTAGAAGTATAATATAAGAGGGGGCATGAAATATTGGAGATTCGATGATAAAACAACGAAATATCGTATTACATATAAGACTAGCAGGTTGAATGGTTTGCATGATGTGATTGTTAAAATTTAGCTCCTGTGTTACTGTTACACCAAGATCGCGAATGTTGTTTACTCTAGGTATAGCTTCTCCATTAATTGTATAAACATGGTCCTTCTTCAGACAAGAGACCTAAAAATACATATCATTTTCGGCACACCAATAAGAGATAAAATAAATTGTTCTCTGCATTATCTCTTCCCGTTTTCAAAATAAAAAAGAAAAGTAATTACAATCAAATGTTTTTTTTTGTTAATATGATTGGCGCAATTTTAGACCCCTTAAACGAGTTGCGTTGCTGTGGATTTGCCCTTACAAGAGCCATGTTGTTGCTCTCGTCAAGCACTGCCTTGGACTGGGTAGAGCTAAATATATAATCCGCAAGTAAATTTTTAGGTATGCACGCCATTGATGATCGTGCCACATGTCTAATTGGCTCCCCTTAAAATTATTTAATTAGTACAGGCGTAATTACGGACTGTCGTAAAAATGCAGGCGCAATACTATCTTTGTGGGACCAAGCATAAAATAGTGAGGGTGGCTCAGTTATAACATCTGCCACTTTTTTTTATAAAATAATAGAGGGAAGCGTTCTATGGGTGAGACTACGCGTTTGCTTATTTTCTTAAAAAAAATTAAATTCCGATACAAACAAATATTTAATGGATAAAGATTTGTCTCACCATCAGGCCTTACAGCTAGGTAGTATTCAGCGCATGCTTTTAGGGGTGTTGCGTTTTCTAGGAACAACATGTTAGCATCTTATATGCTGATTTTATTAGGCATACACATAACGAGATATCTCACATTATTTTCTTATTTGGACTTGAATTAATAATCTAATAGGAAACTGACCTGAATACATAAGGACCGAGCTCGCTCACGACAGCACGTCGCACAGTTCGTTTGGTTACAAAATCCTCATAGTTAGTGAGATTGAACACGTAAAGTGATCGGTAGGAATTTATCGGAAAATGAAAAAATATCCAGTCTAGTGCAGAATTTTCCACAAGTGGTCCAGGACGTTCCCGTTGTATACCAACCATAGTCCACGATAATAAACCGATGGCTAGCGGTAGTAAAACGACAGCTCCAACTGCAATTTTCAAAAACATAGCAAACGGATGCCCAACTAAGCAAAATATCGGTCTAATAAATATTTTAAGACACTTTTCTATAAGAGCATCAAATATCAACTTTACATACATGAATTATATTATGTTTACAACCTGTTGCCTTATACATACCACAACACAAATGCATTTACCAGCATTACTACATAACTGGGTGTATGGATCTACTTTATAAAATTATATTACGGATTTAATAAGGGGATTTGCAAACCAGAAATGTCTAGCAAAGTTTTACACAAATATTTTTTCTGACCGTTAACTTAAACGTTGGCCACTGCAACCACAATAAATTAAACAAAGTTCAGTTTGAAAAAAAATAACAATGTAGTAAATATAAACGTTATTTACTTCGCTTGGACCATCTTGCATGTACTTACACACCGAGTGCATACAAGGTGGTCCAAGCTAACATTAAACCTCGTTATTTGTTGTCCTCCTGTTCCACCGCGAGAGTTGTGCAGGGAACTTCGTTGCAGTGCCAGACAACAAATAAGTGGTAGTTAACGCATTTCTGCGAGCAGAATTGACGAATATCCTGAGTGCTATTGTCCTCGTGAAACTCCCTACGGGAGCGCACAAGGTCATGGAACCCTTGTACGTTGTGCCGGTATAGACGTGTTGGTCATCGCAGGGCACTCCGGCCCACATTCTTCATTACATGCAGCTTACGTGTCCGGCAAAAGCGGCCTAATTTTCGACCCCTTGCATTATGCGTTACAAATTGAAACTTAGTGGCGCAACTTAGAGCAACATTTTAGTATCCAACGCTGGAGGCGAACACTGCAGTTATCATTATCATCTAAGTTATCTATAAATGTGTCTGATAACGTATTTTTGTACATTTTATATGAATTTTTCACCTAAAATTACGTCAGCTTACGTCAGCATGAGTCTTGTAGATAGCACTAGTCCTCCCTATGTTTTTTGAAGCTTTCAGGACCTGGTTTCTGAATCTCACTCACCTGGGCTAGAGAGCCAACGGGAAGAACAACCAAGTAACGATCAGTTTAGAAAGCTACAGGTGCTCTAGTGTGTGGGTGCGCGAAGTTTCCAGTTTTCCTTTATGTAAAGTGAACAGACGCGCACTAGTTACGCCTCGGAGAGTACTACTGCCTGAGTCGTTTCATCCGTTGCCACTCATAAGTTAATTTTTGGCCTTCACGCGTAGCAGTCTTTCGAGTCTAACCACGCCGCTGGATCCGAGATAAAGTGTTTGTTACTATATTTAGTTCTTTTTATTCTAGGATAAAAGATAGAAACTACGCCAGTGCTAGAAAAGCGGACTGTTGCCTGCTAACCTTGGTGGCACTCTCTATCTATATGTACCAAAACAAGGTTTGTCAGCCTAGAAATCAAACGTAGGAAAGTGTCTGGAGGAGATGGATACACGCCGAAGCCTTCCACCTTGTCTGAGACTCAGTGGCAGATGGCGGCAAGAACGAAACCGGGATAATCGTCGAACTTTGGAAACTAAGGTAATGCAGGTTAATATCAATAGGTGCAAAGCCGCACATTGTTTCCTAGCGGCAGCAGTAGACAGGCTGAGATTGGACCTACGCCCGTTTTCGGAACTAAGTGAGGGTCTGGCAAAGGCAGCGTACAAAGGGACATAAACTGGTAGACGAAAGAGACACCGATATTTGGTGGACGAACTATTAAAACGGCATCGCAATCCGGGATAAGGCCATGAATGGGGTTCACCTGGATACCAGTCGACGGAGGCGCGGTATTCTATATCCTCTAGAAGGCTGCCAGTGCCGAACTCACGTCAACGTGGGCCGCAAATGGCATTTCCATATAGTGACGATTCAAGTATGGGACAGAGTATACAAACGAATGGCTTTTACGGCAACGCTTAACGTCGTTTGCAGCTAAACGTCCTCCGTTGCAAAACTTATTTAGTTTAGTTTTGCATAAGTCAATCTCCAGCTTATTTCCCATGAGATACATGGAAGTCTACTTGTCCACCTAGGAAGGGATCGGACAGCTCGGTACATCCTCTCCTTCCCAAAAAATAGGTTCATTGTGTGCTATTCTAGTGTGAGCGGATACTCAACTTCTGGATGAGATTCTCTACGTCGGGAATAAGCAGAAGGTTTTTTTAGGTGCTCTACGTACTCGGTACTTAGATAGTGCCGTGCTCGCTTACGAGATTGGTTAACATAGGTTAGTTTTTGCTCATTAAGACGGGCCTCCTCTCGCTTGGCATGTTCGACTTTATAGTCATGACAACTATGTAGCACTTCCTACCAGAGGCATTCTCTGTCGATCGCTTGGGTTGGAGCTGTGAGTATGTGCTGGCCTTAGCTAACCTCAGCAAGCCGAGTTCTCTGTGTCAGAGGTAACAAGTCCGTTTGAATTACGGCCGGGATCTCCGTGGCCTGAACCTTCTTCACTTGACTGCTCTCAGCATCCTTCTTTGGAAATACCGACAGCAGACACCTACACCACTTTCAACTACGACACTTTCGATACTGTCGATACTGAAGGAGTCGCCCGATCGGGTTGTCGCGTCGGCTTCATCTGTAAAAGGTTGCCGCTTCTGACCTAGAGCCAGAACGCGACTACAGCTGAAAAACTTCTTGCAGCAAGTTCCAGCACTACAAAGCTCCGAAAAGAATTATAATTTTCATAAATTTACACAACAAGCCTCTATGATACTTCTGCCGTTATGCCAGCTGGAAGTGAAATCTTGACGTGCCAACGTACTTAACGCGTACATGATCCAAAGGCCGCAGAACAACTTTTCCTTTATTGTCATTAGCTCCGTCATAAGTTTTGCAATTAAATTATTGCGAGAGCCCTGATGTTCCTGATGAAAAGTTCACACAGTGTTTTTTACTATATCACTATTTGAGGGGTGAGGGTTATTCTTAGCAACAAAGTTTCGCATGACCATCTTCCCAAAGTGATATACACCCTTCATCCAGAAATCCTTCTTGGTGAACTGTACGAAGTCTTTGTTCCCAGGTACAATGTAAACTACAACCCCTTCACCTCTTGTACGCAACTAAATGCGACATCAATCTCATTATCTTGGTCGGCCAGCTAATCCAAGTAGGCCCATTGCCCACGTATCTGCGACTAGATCGGCCTTATTCTTGAAGGGTTTCACACCACTACCACCTTCGCTGCTGGTTATGATGTTGTTGCCAGCGATGACAGCAAAGCCAATTCTCTATCGAATTAGCTTCGCTGTCATCTGTCTTCTTGTACGTCACCGTCATCGGCCCGGCTAGCTGGATCAGCTGTTAATATAGCCGGTAGCGACATCTGCCAGCGCGTTGGGGAGACATATAACCATAAGACAAAATGTGGGAATCCCACAGGGAGATCGTCTAAGCTGCGACTCTTCCATTCTTCTGCTTGCCGATTTTGTCGGCCTTATTCTATAGGAGTATCACAAGACCATAGTTGTGACGTATGCAGGTGTCATAGTGATCACGCATCACTTCTTTGGCAGAGGTGTTCCTCTTGTTAAGGAAGCTGGAAACAAACGCCATAAAGACCAAGGCTGTTCATTTCAAAAAAGAGGCTGGCAGCCTAAGGCGTTACACGTTATGCGGCCAATCCTTGGAGTTCGTCAGCTGTTCCGGGATCTGGGGTTTCGGCACCATTATAGTGGAACGACTTTTACTGCGCTCGTCGTCGAGACAGTGCGCACCGCCTAAATCATTTTTTGATGGAAGATGAGGCGACGTCCGACGACTGTCCGAAAATGTTGTATTAGAATGAGCAAAATAAGTGTAACAAGTCCGTCAAGAGGTTGGAGACCTGGACATTTTCAGTGGCTCTCCGGTCTGGTCTTGCATGTGACAATATACCAGATACATAGTTCATGGCTATGATCACCTACTCTGTCCAAATATGAGCTTTCACGATAAAGGGTCTTGTGGCATAGGATTACAGATGAATAATAGGACTTCGAGTGGCAGGTGCCCCGAGATGCACTAGACCGCTGTTCGGTGGACCAACAACAAAGATCGGACTAGCAGCGACTCTGCTAAGATTTACAATATTTTCTAAGAGCTCTAGTAAAAAAAACTTTTTGGGCTGACTCTCAGACAACAACTAACGTCCCAGAATTGTTTTCGCATTACTTTGTAAGACAGACGATACAAAATACAAATGTGCAACAACGGGAATCAAACCCGTGCACCTGTATGTCTCCTCCGATCGTAAGGCGCACGCAATCCACCACGCCACCGGGCTCGACGAGAGCTCTAGCCAACCCGAGCTCTGTCTTTGACAACGAAACTGTTCAGCATCACTTTTGTTTGGCGCATGGTCACATGGATGCATCAAAATTGCGTGCCGTCACTACTGCACGTGCCCCCATTCTATTCTAAAAAAAGTATTCTAAATTGGTTGCTAAGTAGACATATGCATCTACCCTCTTGATTTGCAATTAAGCTGTTTTCTGTTATTCTACCTTTATATATATATATATAATATATATAGTCCGTATAATACATATTGTATATGTTACACATATAACGAAGGATTAGCTATTCAATGTAACGTGTCCGTTTCGATGAGGCAAGGTCGAGCCCACTTCAGACTTGTGTCAAATGGGTAGATATTGACATGCAAGCGTTTCCACGTTGCATGTCAATATCCTCCCGTTGTTAGAAAGGAACGACGACTTGCTGTCATGAGACGACAAGTTTAACAAAGTGACGACTTTGCGAATCGGGTACTTGAAACGCGAGAAGGCACGTGATCCGCGACCTTGGGACTACCCAATTGATAAGTTTTTTCTCAACTTGCTGGTTTCTGCAATGTGGGCTGTATACTAAGCTTCGTATGCGCCGCCACCAGCCATAGAAGAACCTAAGGAGTCGGTAACGGTTGCAACACAAACCAGCGTCTTGCCTTGCCCGAAGGGTGTAAGTGTCATCCCGTCTGGACAACTGCCGTCGTTCGCGCAGAGAACTGAGAGCCGCATGACCTAAGCGCTCTGCTAAAGATCTTATGAATCGCGACATATCTCGGGCGTCGGCCTGCACTGATGATACACGATATGTTGTGAGGTCCCGGTTTATCGATAGGGTAATTACATTGTCATCAATAAGGGCTAACTAGGTCTGTCCTTAGTAGTAGGCCAATGCGAATCGTCTCACCATCAAGAAGGGTCCCAGAAGAGGAACCCAAGCGGCAACATTTTCAAGCTTTAACACCTAGTAGGTCCAGATCGTCCTTGACGTTACTCTTGCAGCCGGGCAGAAAATCTCGGAATGACTATATCGAAGACCTCATGGATCAGGCTAAAGAGGCATATCTCGTATAATAGATGAGTGGTGTGGGATGCAACGACCTTCATCTTGCGTATATATATATATATATATATATATATATATATATATATATATATATATATATATATATATATATATATATATATTAATAGGGTCGACATAACTAAGAGACATATGTTTACCGCGGTAGCTGTAGTTTATATGACCACGCAAGGTCGCACCATATGCAGCAAACGCACTTACGAGCAGAAGTCTAAAACGGGTTTGTGCTCGTTGCAGTGCACGCATTTAATACCGCAAAAACACGTCATGAGATCATAGATAGTGCTAGAAAGCTTTCCTTGGAGGACAACTGTAGGAAACATTGTCAGGTATCTGAGTCAGTTAAATGTCCAGTTTACCGTTCTAAGTGAAAATGCACGGTAATTTTCAAAACATACGTTTCATCACGCCCAGCTACAACTTAACGTAAACTCACCAATTAAAACAATCTGCACAGCGCGTGCGTGCATGGTAGGCAACGCAAACACTGCTGCTGATGAGAACGAGTACACACGAAATGAGGTCGTTCGCGAAATCGGGCAGTAATACTGGTAGGTAGCAGACAACAAATCGTTGTTTTGTGAGATTGCGGTTAATCATTACTGTAATGTCTAGGCTAGTTTCCTTTTGCATTGTTTGAAACAAAACAATACAAAACGTGTATTCACCATTCTTACGATAAAGCGTATGACTTACTTACTACGGTGTGGTATGGTTTTCTATATATTAGAGAAACAAGCATTTTTGCAGCTATTGTTAACATTTCTGTTTTGAATAATCACGTAATAATAACTTCGACAACGAAGAGTCTGCAGTCCGTGCTGCTGTTGCTATCAACAGTTAAGAAATGTTATTATCGATTCGTCTATAACCCTCTTAATGCCTCTAGCGCAAAGAGTCTGCCTATCTCGAAGCTAGACTTCTGTAAGACGCCAGGGCTTCTTCAATAGGCCGTAGTGGTGAGTTCGCTGCCAGTCTGACTATCGACTTCGGGCGTACTAGATGGCGCGAGTGCCTCCCGCAACCCGTAGAACAGCTGAGGCCATGTTCTCCACTCAACGACACCGGTCGTCTCAAAGGGAGCAAGTTTGAAATGATGTATGAGGCGCACAAACAGCCCCTCCCCAGGCCAGCATACGTTTGAACCTGCTAGTAGGTGCATCTTGCCAACTGCTCCGGTCGTGTCATCCAAGAGTTTTTGCTGAGTGTCTTCAACTACGACAGCATCCAAAGCAGGCTGCGTTTAAAAGATATGAAACCAGTTGGCTGATCAAACCCAAGAATACTACATCCGTTGTACGTTAGACTTTTTAACTACCGGCTGGGGTGGGAAGGGCAGCCAAGACTACCCTTCCAGCATCCAATGCCACGAGCAGCTTTAAGAATTCTGATGTTTTCATCGGTGTACAGCTTGATGTCAGGAAACAGGCCCTGCTCTTGGGGCAAGCATTCATCACGAAAAGCAGAGTCGAATGACAAAATGTACAGTTCTCTCGTTGAACCATTAAACTGTAATCCTGGCGCAGCGCTTAAATCCCCGTGTCGATCTCCCTGTATAGGGATATGTGTCGAGCTCCTGCGGCTTGGGCCAGGGCGGAGCAGGACGAGACCGTTTAATCAAATTCGTCCGTCTGCCTCGACGTGCACGTGTCTACTTGCACCTCTATTTCCGCACAATTTTGGTTTGGAATTAACCGTGGCCCGTGAGGACTTGAACCAAAAAGTACGTAGGTGGCCCCCGGCCCGGCCCGTCATCCTAAATTCGGAGGTCCGGTAAATGCGACCGGGTCCAGTTTTCCCGGGGCACTTCTGAGCCGAGTGTGGCCGACTCGTTAGCCCACGCATCCCAAACTTGGCCGCTGGGGCTTGCGTGAAATCTGTCGCTATCCGTTTTATGCTCGCTTCTTTCCCGGATCAGAAGATCTCAGGGAAGCTGGCGAGCCAAGACGAGGGCCGCCACTGTACTCACCAAGCAGTACGCCCGGCCTACCCGAAGGGCCATGCCGCGCTGCGCCGCATGGAAAGCTCGTTTTTTACGAGCGGTGCGTAGGGGTTAGCGTGTATCGCCGAAGTCTCCGTGACGTTTTAGCAGCCGGCGACGCTGGTCTGTAGCCCCTCCCCCCCATCCCGAGGAAGAATCCGGGCGACCTTGGCGACGATGTACTTGCTATGCGCGGCACCCGTGATATCGGACTCAAAGATGACGCCCAGATCCTGGCAGTCCTTCTGATCGGAACAGAATGGACCATGAGCGTCAGTTGACTCCACGTGTAACCTTTCAGCCCGTTAGGTAAACGGCATCCGTGCTCTGTGGGACTCGGCTCTATCCTCGACAGCAGTACATCAGTTGCATCACGCGCTCTCCAACGTCTCCAGAAGTCAAACTGCTACGGCAGTAGGGCCTGATTGACCACGTACTCGATCCGTTATATTTTTTGCAGAAGTCTTCCCCGCTTTTTCAGGTGCTATACGGCGGCATAGGTTTGGGTCTTGTCTGTCATCGCCTTGCCTTTAGATAGCAGAGAAAGCCTGACTATATCCTAGTATTCATGATTTCGTTGAAAAAATCACAGAAACAGTTTACTAAAAGTGGTTTAGACTGCACCCAGTGCTCATAGTACACCTGGAGGGCTCGCACTCTTTTCTCTCGAAAGAGCGCGCAGGCCCTAAGGTACTTGTTGGAACCGAAAGGACAGACTAAGAATCTGTTCTAATGTTAGCGGGCGTCAAGTCATTTCAAAGCCAGGTCGTTTCGCAGTTATATAGAAGACTTTTTAGGCGATCCGTTACCTGTTCGTCGCTGAGGTGATTCGTCCCCCTACGAGGGCGTACAACGTAGACTTCCTAGGCTTCCGTTCTGCCATTTCGAGTGTATTCACAATTGTGGTCGTAGCGTATCGCTATGTTTAAAAGCCCAAGCCTGCATCTGGCTAGCAGCTTTTTCTTTCCCTTGGCGCAAGAGCTCGTGCACCTCATGGTGGGCGAGATAGCAAACCTGAAAAATTCACTGTCGTGATCTGCTCTGCCCGGGTCTCTTTCACTGACTGCGCTACTAATAGTTCTCTCTCATAGTTCACAGCAAGTATCCACATCACGGCTTACCTCAAGGCTATCAACCGCTAAAAGTTTAGGGTCTACAAGCCTCGTGGCAATCAAATGTGAATCGCCTCGCTGTTTTGCCCAAATATCGGAAATGTTTGCAAAGGCTGACACCGGCGGATGCTTCCTTGCTGCCACCTCGAAAACATCAAAGCTTTTAACTTTGTCATCGACAAGGTCGTGGAACAGTACGTCAATGGTGCATAATTTGTTATGGTTTATGTAGGTATGGTCCTTGTGTGTATTTGTACATCTTACCTCTCCTTTATCGTTAGCCACCGACGATGGTTGGCATTGACAGGTCGAAACCTGATATACCGGAACTTACCGTGTGGGCGGCCTCTCCCGACTCAAGATTTGAGGGAAGGTAGCAGACGACTAATGGCAATGTTAATTAAACTTAAGCATGTCAACCGGCGCTAAGTTAATTGGTTCTCTACGTCCCTCATAGTTCCATAGAACTAATCACAAAGACCCTCAATGGCAAGCATTTCTATTTAACTCCCAGAAATAGACCTGCTAAATGTTAGTAATGTTTTCAAGGTTTCCGACGTACTAAAGTTAGGAAACATATAACACATATTTACTGTTTTTACTTTAACGTAGAGACTTAAAGCTTTTCTGAGTAAAATGGCTCAACGGCAACACCATTGCTTTGCATGCTGAACCGGTCACTCGTAACGCCCCCCGTGGCCGCCACCTTCGTAGCTCTAAATGGTTGTCGACCTAGACATGGTAAACGCCGGTGTGTGCTATACATTGCTATAGTCGAAACAAAACAAAAAACGAGTACATTATCGTCGTAATGAAAAAGATAGCGTATTGCTAGCAAATCACACGTGTTTGTTTAGTATTAATGTAAACAGAAAGACGACGTTTATTACACTTTTAAACTTAATACGCAAAAACGAGTTTGGAAGCCAGTGATTTTGATCATCTCGACCACGGGAAGCGCACAAATGAGCCTTACTGCAAGATCCGGAGAGATCCGCCATGCCTTGCGCACTCGATTTATGGTTTTGATGCCACAATTGCTCACTTCGAACAAAAATGTCCAAAATTGCTCGTTTGTCTTGCTACGGCCATCTTGACGGTAAGTAGTAAAGCTGTGGCCGAATTCATAATATGCGGAGCACTTGTGCAACAGACGTAAATGATAAACGCCAGTCTTTTTGTCGTTGTTATGCGATTCATTTATTTGGCTCTGGTGAGATTTCAAACACGGCAGAGTGCTTCGCTTTGCCTGTAAGAGTATGTAACCTCAGCAATCAGCAAACCTTGCGCCATACCGCGTAGTAAATTTAACATACAAATAAAGGCAGCTATAACAATGGTGGTGTAGCATTTAAGCTACCGATTGTAATATATAGCTGCATTTAAAGTAAGTGTAAATCATACTTGTTATTACAGGAAGCAGCATTTATTAAGATATAAGATATTAATATTGCAAAAGCACTCGTTGCTAGCATTTTGGAATGCTGCATAACAGCAAATAGTGCTCTAATATGTTGCCTATAGATTGGCTTTTAGTAGCACTGAATTATACCAACATTTACGTTATCCCCAATTCTAAAAACGCAAAACCTTAGGCAAGCTCTTTGCCAAACTTAGCAAACGATGAAGGCAATAACTGTGAGGCCGCATTATCTATCATAATCTCACACACATCTCTATCTTGGAAAGAATGTATTGAACGACATCTGTGCT
Organism: Dermanyssus gallinae; assembly: GCA_003439945.1. NCBI lineage: Eukaryota > Metazoa > Arthropoda > Arachnida > Mesostigmata > Dermanyssidae > Dermanyssus > Dermanyssus gallinae. The sequence continues at coordinate 14,791 of QVRM01002939.1, read as the reverse complement.
GACTTCTTTTTTCAATAGTTCAATAAAGTTTTCAATAGTTCTGAGATAACTGGTTAGCTTACGCAAGTGCTAAATCCTCTACAGTTGCACTGCAAACAGCTCGTCTAGTAACGGCACCAGAAGCAACAAACCCAGTCCACTCCAAACTTACGCTACGTCTGGATTGAATAAAACATTTTGTTCAAAATACTTCGTCTCAATGTTGGGCCAGAATGTGCGAGTTTTCGACTGCATTTCTCTCGGAATACGTCTAAGGGATCCTCTAGTTTGCTTTGCTCCGTTATACGAGAGTGGGTTTACATTCTTTTTACGGAGACTGTGATGGCGGATACAAGGGAGGCCTTGTATAGCTCCCCTTACACCTTGCTTTGCAGGAAAGAACAAGCAGGCTGGTTCTTTCCTGCAAAACAAGATAACGACATGTTGGTGGCTTCGTATCAAGCTGATCGTTGCTCATCTGGGATTTAACGGTGCTGGACTCTAAGCAGTGTATTGCGGGAAGTCTCACGAAGGAGATCTATAGAGACGGCTAGAGACTGATGACGGAAATGAAAGATCGACAATCTGGGTATATTTTTATCAGAGGTTGTCTATAAAAATACAAAGGGACAATTCCTTTGCAGTGTTACGGATCTTTCTACCAAATTTGACTTGGATCGCAGTAGCACTGTAGACAAAGTGGAAGCACAATATTTTTAGGATGTAGGTCCGTTATTGACATGTTACGCTTGCGTGGCCTCATCTATTGGCATGAACTGGTGCGCCATATCTTCGTCGTATTTAGTAACTATCTCTAATGTACAACGTTTATGTCAAAGGGATGAACGAAAGCCTTAAAAGATAGAAAAAAACTGCATATACAGGCGTGGGAAATGACTGATATAGGCGAATGTGTTGAACAAATATATGCATGTATATCGTATTTTGGTGTACTAGCGCTAACTCTGTTCACAGGTGTGTTAAAAATCCTTTTTGCTTGGGGCTTTCTGGCGGTCATAACGCGCGTCGACATGACACATACCAAAATAAAAGCAAAGATTATAGAGATATTTCTAGAACAAAAGTATCCACCGGTAAGCGCTCTAGGTCATTGAGTGCCGCATTCGACCCCTTCAGTTACACATTCATGTACACCTGACCCTCCCATCGTCGTCAAACTATGTAGACTCCAATCCGCCAGCTTCTCAGTCTTCTTTGTCTGCGAACAACAAAGACCGTCAATATGCTGGCCCCTGAGTTTTATTTTTAACGTTCTCTTGCAGACACCACAGCTCTCAATTAGTTGCAAGTTGCAATTGTATGCCCAGCTATATGTTATAAAAAAATATAGATATATGAAAAAACTTGTACGTCCTTCTAATATTGTTGAAGCTTATATTTATGAAATACAACATATTGTCCTTACCGTGATTAAAGTATTAAGGGCTCAAACCAGTCTTTTTCTCTCTTTGTCCACGATCTCTGCGTTCACAGAAGAAGGCCACATAGAAGGGCAGACGTCGCGAGTGAGCAAAAACAGGCAGCCAGCGCCATCCAAGATACGATTTGTCGTGGCTTGAGCAAGCATAAAAGGTAGTCCCTGTCCGCTGGCAAATTCGCCTAAGGAATTTCCGTTGTATATATACAGGGTCTATCATAACAATATGTACTAATTTTAGATTTGGAAGAACTCGGAAAGAAAATATTTTTTTTCTCAACGGAAGGAGGGGCAAATTATGTCTTGTTTAGGAGTTGGGATTACATTTATAAAACTAGCTATTTTGCCTTTTTTCTCCTACACAGTTGTTCCAATTCTACGTTGGCGGGAGAACCAGTTAAAGCACGAAAAAACGATCATACCGGCGTATTCGGCGGTAAATGAACACGTTATCGGCTGAATAACGGGTTCTCGTGCAGCGCCAGAAAATTACAGACCTGTGTCTCAATGTTCAATACCTTGTTTGCTAATGAAGAAAATAATTGTGGCTGAGCTTTACACATTTCTTGATTCTAAAGACCTGTTGGACTCTTTACAACATGGTTTTACAAAGGGTCGATCAACGGGTACCCAGTTATTGGAAATAGCTCACGATTGGGCGCTTGCCCGAAATCGCAACATCCCTCTGCATGTCGTTTGCTTTGACTTTTCACGTGCATTTGACCGCGTTGACCATCATCTGCTTCTGACAAAGATGTCAGCGTTAGGTATCGGCCCCAGAATCATAAACTGGTGCAGAACTTAGAGACCGTACATTTGTCGTCAAAGTTGAGAATAGCTATTCCGCGGTCGGCAGGTGTGTATCTGGTGTCCCGCAGGGCTCATGCTTAGGCCCCCTAATGTACACTATATTTGTACAGGATCTCGGGGTAATGCTTCGAGATATTGGTGTTACATATAAGCTGTATGCGGACGATCTCAAAATCTATGTTGAGGCAAAAAACGACAGCAACATAGCTATACTACAGAAAGCGATTGACACCGTATCCCTATGGGCAGAGGACAACCGCATGCAATTATCTTCTTCCAAATCTGCTGTTCTCAAGACATTGCCAGATACTACTCAGTATATGCTAAACAGCCAACCCATTCCTGAAGTCTCACGCTACAAGGACCTCGGGGTAATCTTCGACCGCCAAATGAAGTTTAGACCTCACATGGCTAAGGTTGTCAAGGCCGCGTCTCGAATATGTAATCTCATAATGCGGTCTTTCATTTTACTGGACCATAATGTGTACATAAAGCTGTATCAAACCTTAGTGGTACCAAAGTGGACTTAGTGCTGTCACGTATGGATGCAATTATATAAACGAGATGTTGACCTTTTGCAGAGCGTGCAGGATAAGTTTGTGAAACGAGTTGCTCGCCAGTGTTGTCTACCACGCGAGCGTATCACATTGCCTAGTGTTAGTGAATACCAATCCCATGCCGATTACCGCATGTTTAAACAACTAGCGCGTCAGAAACTTATTACTAGGTATTTTGTTCTAAGACCAAATAATCTCCGGAGCGGCGTTTCCATCCACCTCCACGAGATTGCTCGGGTGGACGTTGTGAACAACACATTTGCCTGGAGGATTGCACGTCGTTCACAGATTCAAAACGACTTTGCTTCTATTGTAATACCCCTTTTTCAATAAAGGTGATATGATATATGATATGATATATGAATAATCTGAATAACACCCGACGCAAGCTAGCAAAAGGCGATTAGCGGGACTAAATTAAGTCATAAAAAGTCGATATGTTGTTATGTCTTACGTTAAAGCTTTTACGCGCAGAACCGTAAACGTTTGCGATTACGATCAAAAATAAACGCCCAAAAGGCTATTTTTAGGCAATATCACATTTAATACCTACCATTTTTGGACTAAGGTGATAGTGCTGCGCTACGTGGTTCCGCTATATCGAAAGTGAAGGCATACATGCTTGCTAGCATTTTGGCCTGCTTCAGAAAGCGTGTATCAGAACGTTATGTACATATTTTAAGCCTTGATAGAACGCAACAATAAAACATGTTTTGTTGTTATTGTTTATGTTGTTTGTTTTGAAGTTTCCGAAGGGGAGTCGGAAACGTCTTAGAAAAAATGTTACGGCTCGGAACAACTATGGCTCTCAAAAAAGCTTAGTTACTTGGAAACTACGTAACGCAGCACCATCACTTTGGTACAAAAATAATAGTAGTATTATATTTTCTATTGCCTGTGAATGTCTTTTGGGCGTACATTTTTGGTTGCAATGGCAAAATGATCGAATTTTTTTTTATCATTTTCCTTTATCCAGCGTTTCGCCTTTTGCTAACTTGCATCGGGTGTTGAACATTTATGGAGGAGAAAAAAAAAGCAGAATAGCTACTTCTATAAATTCCAATCTCAATCTTAAACATAACGTTTTTAACCCCTCATTTTACTGTGAAAACTAATTTTCTTACCGAGTTCTACCAAATCTAAACTAAGTACATTTTTGTGTAATATATATATATATATATATATATATATATATAAAGTCTGTTCAGTAAGTTATGCAAAATTGATTACGGCTAGTTTTCAACCTAAATCCATTCCCTCTTCACACGCTTGTTTCTGCTACCAATGAATAAGATAAACCGTATACACATTTTTTTTAAATCTATGACAAGTGTTTGCTTACCAGACAATGGGTTATCTAAGGAAATCATCACAGCATTGTACTCAAATTGTTAAAATATTTTATGTTCAAGATTCGATTATTAATAACACATACGGTATAATTGGCTTTCGTGTGAAGACTACTATTAACTAGGCAATAAAAAGCTGATTTTATGCATATAGTATAAGGAAAACTCATACATCTTCTGTCCAAAAGATGGGGAGAATTAGCTTCGGCACCGGCTCTGTTTCTAAAGGTATTAGCTTCAGGCTTGTTTGCATTCGCATTCTCATGTCAACTCTCAGACCAGATCCCTGAAAAAACACTGGCCGATTAATAAGCGTAACTGCCTTATATAAGACGTGTAACAGATACAGCTACTGCAGGCTTTTGGTAATAAGTTTTAATGATAAAGAGTAAAACTCAACTTACGTTACACCACGTTTAGACAATGAATGTATCTAATCTAATTTATGCACAATATACATAATCGAATTTGGGTCGAAATGCCACGTTCAGCTTTACTATTAGAGGAGACTTTCGCAAACTTAGCTTTGATTTTGGCACTCATTCGGTACAATAGCGTACCAAACCGTTATGTTAACAGTCGCAGCAGCGTAAAGCGCCTGCTCTATGAATTCTACAAATGCAGCTCTCGAACATACATAACTGCATTTAACAGTGAAACAAAGAGTGGACAGCGGATCGCAGTAGTCTTGATTAAAAACAAGTTTATGCACTTTGGTTTATTATCGTTTTACCGTCAAGCTGGTAGCTGGGTCTATGTGTAACAAATACAACATCTATCGAATGCCCTCTTGCCACACGCAGGCACTAGCCTTAATTTTTACCAACACATCTTAACAACACAGGCCGATAACACCACCGCTTGAAATCCGTACCAAACGTGAGTTTCTGTGAATCATGTGCTTACTACTAAAAGATAATTCTTGGATTTTCAAAACCCCAAATGTAAAAGTTTTGCCTAAGTCGCGGTCGCTATGCGCAAGTTTTTACTGTACGTATTGCACGCTTTTCTGTCAATTTCTGCGTAGAAGCGTTTATATTAGAGCAGAAGTAGCTTGCTACTGTATTACTCCATGCGAGTGATTTCGTTTTCATGGTTACAAATCAATGGCGAGAAAATCAAAACACAACACCGCTCAACAACACAACAAACACGCTCCTCCGCTGCCCACCCAGTGGGTTGCATGGAGAGATGGGTCTGTTAAATATGCTAAGTAGTAACACACAATAACGTTATATACGGCTCATAAGGACACATCATCAAATAGAAGAAAAAAATCAAATATTTGACATCAGGAGACGTAGACAAAGGCAACATAAAGCATATGCTGCCATACTATGCTGAAGAAAATGCATTGTTACCGTATGAGAATATGGACAAAGCCCTACCGCGCAAGATGGCTTAGTGGCAAAAGGCTTTGCTTTGCATTCGGGAGGCCTGGGTTCGAGACCCAGACCGGCCACTCCTAAATTGGTTTTCATGGTTTCCTATTTAAACAAGGTTAATGCCGGAGTGGATTAAAAATCGACCATAATCGAAAAAAAACACAGAGAAGCACAGATGTCTTATTAAAAAGAGATGGTGCATTACCATCCAACCCCCCATCAAGTTAAGTTAAATTAAGTGATGAATACTGAATAAAGGTTATTAAAAATAGTCAAACTTACAACGTGGACGTCAATGTAGTAGTTGTGTTTGTTCTCGTCAGGATGTAAACCGCTTACGTTGGCTCGCAGTGCAGAATCTCCATGAAGGAAGTGAGGTAAGCTAAGTACAAGCGGCGTTACGTACGCCACCCACACTGATCTTGTAGCTTCGAACCTGCTTGCGTCGTACGTCCCCTTTATGTGTGTCGGTGTTAAGCAATAACAACTACACGAAAACAAGTGTTACACATCCTGTAGTAGGGAGTCTTTTCCGACGGAAGAAATCAAGAAGGTAAATGCATGCCTTATAAATTACGTGAACAACAAAACCTAAGTTCATTGACCGCGTTCTGCTCTTTTACTGAAAGGTATCGGATACGGGTGTGACGTTAGCCAAATAACATTTGAATCATCATGCTTGCCTAAAGCGGGTCGGTCAATCTATTTTGCGGACAAAAATCCTCATGGATGCACAAAAAACCTACTTATCAAGTTCGGGGTCGCCGGTTTCATTAAAGAGGTCGCTGCCTCCCTGGAACCGAGCGATTAGTTTACCTTTAGCAAAGTATGGCCTCTGTAGATACAGAAGCCACGGCTTAGTAAGATAAAATGAAAAAATCTTTACGCTCTTCGGCCGTGCCTCGAAGGCTGGAAAAAGTTCGCCACCTGCAATAGAAATAGCGCCGATATTACATTTTCTGGTGCCAAAATAAACTTAAACCTAAAGTTTAAAATGACTCTGCCGGAGTTACTTTAAGTTAACTAATAAACATATTGCTCCAATCGTTTATCTTTTAGTCGTGCCTTCAGTCAGGCCTCAGGAGGAGCACAGAGGAAACGCAGCTAGCATTAGAAAATTGCGATTTCTCCTTTACGGTATCAGAGAAATGTCCGGGAGGGGGTCCGAGTTTAGTGAGTTAAAAAGTTTTTCTAGTTAAAAATACCTCAATTATTCTCAGTTATTATGTAAGGCTTTGTATGCTCTGTTCAATAGCACCCTCCTCCACTGCAGTGGCTCGCGACTGTTACGAGGTTGGTCGCTACTGAAATTTTATTGTACCCCCGAATTAAATGCACTTGTTTGCTGCACGGGTCTATTAACATTTGATCATGCTTGTTCCGTGTAGTGAATTTCGGTATATATTCAATTTCTTCTGAAAATGTCTTATTACGTGTAACATTTTCTCAGCTACATTTGTCACATGAACGGCTTTGACTTATCGCATTCATCTATGTTGGTATAATTTTGGAGCAACGTTAATTAAGGTTTGCTTTAATATCAAGTAGCTTTATTTAAGGACGCATTTTTAAAAGCGTTTGGAAATTCAATGTACATATGCGCCGCTAGTAACCAGTAAATAGAGATGTCTATTATAGGCGCAGATATAAAATACATAGAAACACAAACATGTTAGAGTGGAAAATTCGAGTCAGTTCCCCCATACGCCACCGTTTGAGAGAATAGCATAAAAAAAGCCGTACCCGAAAATTGGGCTACGTACAGTTTTTAGTATAACTTCTAAAAACGATAAAGTATACTAAATTGTTTCGAAAAGCATCGATCAGCCATTCGAAATGAAACTATTCTTAAGAAGTATGCATGGATGCAAAAATCCGAATTGGACATTTTATTTTGTACGACAAACTCCGTGAACAACGTTCAAAAGCGGCAGCTGACACGCACATGTATGGTAGTAAAGTTTTCGGGTTGACCCTCGGCCAAGATTTAATGTCTACGGAACTGTTTGTTACATTGCTTTATAGACGGACCCCCTTAAATACAAATGTGCAATGGTGGGGCTCGAACCCGCGCACCTATGAGTCTCCTCCGGTTGCGAGGCGGAGACTTAATCCACCAGGCCACCGGGCTCGACAATGTATGGTGGTACGCAGGGTTTTAGTAAAATACGACATGCAGCCAAGCCTTCCACAGGGTCTCGACGCACTCCCGGTTCCGGGAACAAGCCTAGCGAGATATCCATGAGTAGGTCAAAGTAAGAGACCCCTTCTCATGGCCTCGAAGTAGTGTTACACAAAATCAAAAATTTAAGAAGTGCGGAGAAGGAAGCTTTAAGTGTGTGAGAGTACCACACTAGAAGCTGACGGTTGAAAGCTATGGTTGTGCCTAAAACTTCAAAAAAAAAAACACTCGTTCTCCTACATCAATATCAGCCATCATTAAGTCATCCCCTGACAGACTTCACTCATTCACAGGTACCTCAGGGTACCGACCTGTCTAGGGCAGCCATGCATCAGCCATATTTACTTTTCTGCAGTGCTAATTAAGACTAATGGATGTTATCAGTATTTGATGGCCCCATAGGCTTGACTCTACCTGGCTTTCGCCGATTGCTTTGCCTCATTCTTACCACTGTTGGCCCTTCAGGATCTTGGATTCAGCAAGGTCAAGACGAAGACGACAACGTGTGCCTACATGGCCAAAACAGTAAGTAATCAGTCGACTGAAGGGGATGCTAGTCCGTTCTAGTCTGCCCGCCCGGAGTCTCGTGATCAGAAATAGCACAGGAGTGCGACCCAGCGTTCTGATCAGCAGCTTAAGCCTAATTCGGCCATTCTATATCATTTGAGTCTATTTTGCACTAGGTGGCCTAGGCATCTAGACGGGCTAAGTAGAAGAAGCCGGTTAGGCAAGTCAACCTAGCCGATCGGTTTGTCTAGTTTACCTAATCCAAACTTTGGACTAGTGGAACTGGAAATCGACCGCAACTAATGCCACCACCAGATCGACACTTCCTTGGATCGCACGCATCTGGACTTAGATCGAATCTTAGAGTAGTCCCTCCTAAAAACCCTGGATAGGAAGTTAGCACCGTGAACGTAAGCGGCTGGAGACAACTGGTGGTCGCGCAGAAAGCGGAGGAGGCGACGGGTCAAACTGTGGACTGTGGAAACCGGCTGCCTCTGCAGACGCCGGCAGCATCTAAGTCGCATCGGAGTCGCATACTGCTTACGCTACTGACAATTGTCGGAGACCGACGCATCCTGCACGTCAGCAGTACGCTCGTCTGACCATGACGAGAGCCTGTTGGACTCCAGATCGGAGCTAACGGAGGGCAAAGGCAGCACAACAGTCCACGGTATTGAGGAGGCGGACGTTGCGGCCTATCTTATCAAACCGCACCGATGCCGAAAAAGCCAACCCTGTCGATGCTGCCGGCTCTACTAGCTCTGCGGATGCGGTTTTCAGCGTTGCCGTTGTTATTAAGACTCCTGTTGCTAGGGGTCCTGTTGCCGGGGCTCCTGTTGCCGCTGTTACAGCTAACGCTGCTTCTGATGCCACTGTTGTTGCTGTTCCTGGTACCACCGCTTCCATTGCTTCTGCTGTTACCGACGCTACTGTAGGCGAGGGGAAAAGGGGATTGGCAATGGTGAGAACGCAAAGAAACCCAAAGAAAAATTAAAAAGAAAGAAGCAAGGAGACAAAGAAGATGAACGGCAGCAATTAGATGCGTACGGCGGAAGAAGAATCTACTGAGATGAACGACTAATCTCAAGAAAGGCAGCGATCGACTAAGCCAGTCATGATAGTCCCGTCAGATGAAAATGCCGGCGACTTGTCTGGATGCGACTACCCTCATACGAAACGGTCCAAAAAAGCGCTACAGGGACAGTTCAAAGGTGGCAAATCCGGTACTCCTTCACCGACCTCCGCAGGTTTAACAAATTTTTGGGGTTCCTAGATGTCCGTTCCTGGCAGCTGAGAGGGCACGGGAAGGAGCACAGATACTGCTCTTTAAAACTTGTTGCTGCTGACGTGCTGGACAACTAAATGACGATTTCATGGAATTATTCCGTCGGTATTAAGCACACCTCGCAATGCGATGACCAAACTGCCTGAGGATGTTTAATTGTTTGAGGTAACTTGTTTCTGTAGACTGGTGACGCTTGACGACGTATCTAAGGGTTAAACCAGCTTTGCAGGTCTACACGTGAACGCAAGGAACTTCCGTTCAGGGACGAGGTTCGACGAGCTTATGTCCCTTATGGACGGCTCACGCGTCAATTGCAATGTAGTCGTAGTGGGAAAACTTGGTTTAAAGAGGCTGACAAACTTATTTACAATTTACAAGGCTACAATTCCTTATCTGCCTGCACACCTGGGGGTGGAGGAGGACATCTTTAAATTTATGCGCATTGTGAGCTTGACCTCATAGATACCGCTATGAAGCCCGGCGATGACGGCAATGTACAGACCATAAAGTAACGTCTACGCCTCCTAATGACACGCCTCCTAATCCTCTAATGACAAACGATCGTCGAACACTCATAGAGATATTTGATGATATTTTGCCAACGAGTGGGGGATTTGTCTTGTGTTTGATGGGGGACACCAACATTGACCTACTAGATGGAAACCCTATTTCTGTTAAATACTGTTTTGCTCTTGCCAGGAAGGGTTTCAAACATGCAGTCAATAGGAAAACAAGTTCAAACATCAGGTCCAATGTTGTCTCTTTGGGTTTGTGCATTGATCATGCCTTTATTGCAAACTGTGAAGGATATCTACAGATCACTCGCTTCGTTATTGAAATTGCACGGCATCATTGCATCGGGTATTCCCAGGAAGTGCTAGACGCACTAAACTAGTTTTTCACCTCAATCGGTGCTAAAACCGCGACGGGAGACGGTGGATGACGGATCTATTTAAAGCCAAGGGAAACGTGCCTGGTCGATTACAGTTAAATTTAATCGACGCGTTATCAGTTCTCCCAGCTGCGATTTTCAACATGTCCATCACGCCCGGGATGTTCCCAGAACGCCTTAAGACATCAGCGGTAATCGCAACGGCAAAGGCGATAAGAAGCAACCCGGAAACGCGACCAATATCGCAGGTGTCATTCATATCTAAGGTTTTTAAGGGATTTAATAAAAAGCAGCTCGAGGAATACATAAACACGACCATTTTTTTCTATGAACCAACTTGCTCTCAGAGAGTCGCAATCAGCGGATTTGGCTCAAAAACATATTTAGTGGGAAATAGTCACAACTGCTGAGAACGGGAAAATGTGTCTCGGCGCATCCCTTGACGCAGCGTAGGCCTCTGACTGTTTAAACTACTATATTTTCAAAATGCTGCGAGAAATGGGTTGCGCACCAGGTGTACCCACCTAGTTTAAATCGTACCTAAGCGGACGTAAGCAGTTTGTGTCGACGTAGGGCTTCATTTAAGTGTCAACCAGTGGTATATGATTGCTGTTCTGCAGCTCACCTGCTCAGCTCTCAAACGATCAAGTTAATTGTAGGCATGTAGAGGCCAATATCGAAACGGCAGTTTTGTATTTTAAACGGTTTGGCCTTGTCGTTAATCCGAATAGGACGAAACTTGTTTTGTTTCATACACCTTAGCGGGCATCGAGGCTGAAACTGGACACGTATCCTTTGAAGTAAGCGGTGCAGCTGTCCCTGTTATTTGAGAAGTAAAATATCTTGGCAGTGCGCTTCATGAGAACATAAAATGGGAAAGTCACGTTCGGTCGAGCGTCATGGTCTGCTGTGCTGTCGTAGCATCGCTAGCCCGTCTAAGGAAGGGCAAGGTCTCTCGCGTTGTTCTGGTTCTTGTGTTCAAGGCGATGCGGAAATCGATTCTCACTTACGGAGACACTATATGAGGCGTAACTTACTCGGGAAAAACTGCACTCGTTACGGGTGATCCAGAACAACGCCATGGCAGACTCTGACTACTCTCGATCCGCTGGCACGATTAAATTTAGCCGGCTTCCCCATAAGGTGGTTAAACGCAAACTACCTCCAAATTGACAATTCGAATTCCAATTGACCCTCTTCAGGTCTCAGCGATAACTCAGGGTCAAATGTGGGTTCCAGAAATTCAGGTTGACCTTAACGCAGCACTTGCCTGCATGTTCCCAATAGTATGGAGCGAGTTATCGCAGGACCCCGAAACATGGAGTGAGTCGGCATTTTGAAAGACATTTGACCATGGAACTAAACGTAGAAAACGATTGTCCAAAGCTTTTAAGTCTATGAATTGTTGACACTGTATTGGGTTGATCCATAAATACGTTCGGAAATGCGCAGCCCCGGGGGAGAATAAAAACTGTTGGCAGAGCGTTGTTTGTTTACATGGCGGTAAGAGCAGGCCTGCGTTGTATTATACCGTGGAATTCGTTCGAATATTAACTCACGCGAACTGTAACGCTCGACTGAAGATGGCAGACTTAAATGTGCATTTTCGGCATTTTATGCTTTTTTATTTCTGGAATAGAAAGCATGCAACCCAATCGTAAGTAAGATATGTACAGTGTTTGGCGGAGACGCAGTAATATAGGACAGTTCGAAATGGTTTGCCCGAGGAATATAGGAACGGCAACACTGATGCTAAGTATGTTTGCTTCCGCTGTCCCACGTTCTGATGGGAGTTTTCTATATTACTATGTAGTTCCTGACGATAGCAGAACATAAGTTGCCTAAGAAGTGCCACAAAAATATATGTCTAAGGGGGTGAGAAGCTATAGTTTACTCTTAAACCACTAATTCACTAGGTTAGCAAGTTAAGGAGTCTCACGCTAGTCTCTGCTAGGTATCCAGCGGCCAGCATCATGCGTTTCCAAAATCTCTCATGCCAAACAAAAAATCCAATAATTCTAGAAATGTTCTCACTTTTAGCATTATTCTTGTTTATAATAATGGCGCGAAAAGTGGCAATACGCTTGTCGCTTATCGGCATCACTGGGCACCCGTTGCAGGTATTGTTTGACCTTTCCAGTATTTTTTTTGTTGTTGTTTGACCTTTCCAGTATTTTTTTTATAGAGGTAACTGGTAAAATGCGTTATGCACACCGGACGACGTTGTTAAAGCCACGGTGAAACTCGCACCCACTAAAATCCAGTCGTTCTTTTGGCCCCTTGACGGGGGGTGGCCGCAGTACTGTTTTCTCGAGATTACTTCGCATCAAGGCACCGCTCATAGCAGTGTCTTACATTATCCGGCTCCCCGAGTTGCACATGCGGCATACAGGGGAGTCAGTTTTACCAATGCGGTGTAGGTACTGCTGAGAACAGGCATCATCGCTTGCTCCTCTGGTCCGTGGGAGGATTTTCCGTAACTCTGCTGAGGCTTTGGCTGCTTTTTAGCTGCATAGCACACATGAGGTGTTCCTGTGAGAGCTCTATCCAGAATTACGCCCAGGTACTTGACCACGGGCGTGGGTGTTATTGGATGGCCTTGCAGATGTAAATTTAGGTTGCGTGGAGGACGCTTCAGACCGTTTAGAAGGATTGCTCCCGTTTTTTGTGAAGCCAGTTCGAACCCAAGCGTGCGGAGGTGTTGTCGGGTATCCGCCAAAACTCCGTTGGCTGTACCTTCGAGCAAATCCTCGTCACTGGCGGTGACGATCATAATTTTGCTTCACATTGCTAGCTTCATTCGCAAGTTCGCAGATGAACGACCTGCGTAGGCGATAGAATAAACTCCCACGGGATTTTTTTTCTGGGAGGTTTTGGGAATGGATGATGCACATGCGCCACTAGCAGCCTGCGTGACTAGTTTGAGACTCGCAAACCCACTAACCCGGTTTCCTCCCCACCCCCCAGGCTCGGTATTACTTTGGCATTACATCGAAGTCCCAGGGGATGCGGCAGTCTTAGTACTCCATCATAGGTTATGTTCCACAGGGTTGGTCCCAGTACAGATCCTTGGGGAACCCCGGCAGTGACGGCATAGTCCACTCCATCGTATGTAGATGCTCGGTCCTTTAGATACGACGCTAGGATACGTCGTAGGTATGGAGACACGCCTTTATTTCCAAGTGATTGGGTCCCACGAGAGCGTAATTAACGCGTTTCTGACATATATTTATATATATATATATATATATATATATATATATATATATATATTTAGATTTAACAGCGTATTTAAAAATTATTAGTGTTGCTGCTGCCAAACGTAGCAAATATACGCTAGATATTTAATGTAATTATTTGTACCCGATTTACCTGTACCCTTTATTGCGTTACATCGAGAATCATATCTGGAGAGTCTCCTGAAAATAAAACCATATAAACACAGTTGTAGAACTTAAAATTATAATGTGTGGTTAAATAGTTTTAACAACAATCAACTTAGTACAAATCTAAGAGAAAGGTTATTAGGGATTTCAGCAGGTACACTTTATTGCGCGACTACGGGTCGAAATACATAATGATTTTACCGCTCTTAGATTTGCGACACCCTTAACGAAGCATAGTCCGCTATGCTCTCACTTAAGTTGTAATCCCTCCTGCAATATTCCCTTACGTAGACCCAGGAGAGGCACATAGCAAGGGAATAAAGGGAAGCTTAACGCTTTGTGCTACGTGTGCAACAATATAGATCATAAGCCGATAACTATGGTTTGCCCGCAGTATGCAAATCTACTTGAGAAAAAGCGGCCAGGGAACAGCGGAAGGAAGCTCAAAGAAAAATGCATACATCAGATGGCTGGCCACAAAAAGGCGCGGCCCATTTTCGACATCCAAATAATAAAGGAACAACCTCTACTCAACAACTATTAATAGGATCGAGGTAATACGAGCGCACAAGACATGATTGAAGAGATAGCCGCAAGGAGCGGCTATAGCCCAACCTAGCGGTAATGAACGAACCCAATTAAGCAATGGCAACAAACAACAAAAATGATTTTCAGACCGAACAAAGAGTGCAGTATTACAAACGCAGGTTACGTGCAAATGACAAGGCACGGAAGCATGCACACGTTTGAATGAGTGAAAGAACTAGACGGATGGAGGCTTCACTCTTGCTACAGCAGCCCAACATCAACTAGATGAAACCGAGGACCTCATTAGCGAATCATTAGCATTCAACGCGGCACCGGAAACATGGGGTCGCGGCAGACAAACACGAAAGAAAAAATCCTGAGTGCTTGGGCAGCTAGCCTGGACCTGTATATACAAAACGATAACAAAAACCCGATTATTCATAGGCCCGGATATTAGTCAATGATCGATCTAAATTATTCAACGATACAATTG
>QVRM01002938.1:0-44933 GCA_003439945.1 Dermanyssus gallinae | reverse complement strand
CCAAGGTTTAGCAGGCCGGGCTCTCGTGCCGCCACGTCTGGCTGGGCCCCCGGCCGCCCGGCAGGCAGCCGCCAGAGATTTCAGCCAGGGTATCCGCGTCTAATGGAGTGTCCGCCAAGCGATTGAACCGGTTTCTAAAGAAGGTCTGGAGAGCCTTTTTGTTGATGTATCGCATCTGCCACGTGCGCCTCCGCGTATCGGGACAACGCGTGATCGGCAAGAGCAATTCAAACGTTAGATAGCGGTGGTCGCTCAAGGTTTCCTCGTTCTTCGGACCTTCTAGTCTTGTATCCGTTGTAGGGCGCTCGGGTCCGCAAAGGTGAGGTCTAAGAACGATGTTTGACCTCGGCGCGCGAATGTAGGAACGTCGCCATGGTTGGCCAGGGTCATGTTGTGCTCGGACATCCAGTCAAGAAGAGTCGCGCCTTTTGTCGTTGGCACGGTGACCCCCCCAGGCAGTGTGCACCGCATTGAAGTCCCCGTGACAAGCAGTGAGTGTTTTAAGTATCGGTGAGATGATTGACACCGATAGCCTATCCAGGTAGCCCTCCAGGTCATGCAGAGTTTTATTAGGCGAAAAATAACACGAATATACAACGATATTATTGTGTGGAAGGTACGCCCACACGAAGCCTTCAGCATGACCCCAATCGGTGAGGGAGAGCGTCGCGTCTTGACGTGTCCACCAGATGGCCACATTGCTTTGTGCATCAGTGTACATGTTAGGTGTTGAATGGGAGATGTACACATTTGGTTCTGATAACAGGCAAAGGCCTACCTGGTGTTGTGTGGTGAATGCGTTCAGTAGGTCGTGGGCCGCTGAGGTTTACCTAAAGAAACCTGACCATTACTCTTCCTGGGCGGTTTCAACCTAGGAGGCATTGCCCGCCGTTTGCCAGTCTTCCGTCGGCGCGAGGGTCCTACGGCAGAACTGTCGCCGCCTTCGATCCAACGCCTGTTCAGCGGGTCTGGATGCTTCTGGTAGGGCGCCACCTGTTTATGGGCTCTCCATGTGAAATAGGCTCCCTCTGCTTACGTGATTCTTGTAGCTGTGTGCGGTATGACGGGCAGGCCATACTGTCGGCTCTGTGGCCCGAGACCTCGCACACAATACAGTGTGTTGTCTCGGCTTTACACGCAGCCACCGCATGGTCTGGCGATCCGCATCGACGACAGAGGCGGGCGGCCGTTTGGGTGCCGTGCAGGTAGCAGCCTTGTGGCCGGGTCTCTGGCAGTTGAAACACGTGGGCAACCTCTCCCAGACCTCGCCTGCACCTGCTGCCCGCGATCAGGATAGATCGCTGGGCCTGAAGCCACCAGGCTGTAGGGGCCGTCACCTTCAGCAACGTGTACCAGCGGGTCGTGGTGCGGCTCTGGCGTGGGTCACTAGCCACTATAGGAACCGCCTTAGTGGCCGCCAGTAGCTGACGGAATGTCTGTCTCTATCCTTCTAGCACTGGCCAGAGGATTAATGCCCCATAAGGCCTACTTCTCGCAAGCCGTCACTGATTCGGCTGTCAGTTCTGGTGGCCAGTTGCCTTGCTGATGTCTTTCTGCCAACTGAGCCCCGAGGATCCTGGGTGATGCCCTGTAGTCGGATAATGACGTCATCCGCCATTATTCCTGACGAGGCCGCTAACAGCCGACTCCACTTGTGTGTTTGTCGGCCAGATGAGCTCGTAGGCTCTTCACTGTGTCGGCCCAGGTCCGGCCTCTCCGACCCCTGACCCTGAGAGACAATTGTCCCGCCAGGACTGGGGCCGGGTGGCGGGCTTTACTCGCACTCACTGGCGACCGACCCTGCTTGCGGCCTGTCTGCCCGGCAAAGCTCTATAAGGCCATTTCGTGATGACTGGGCCACGAGAGCCGCCAGAATCCGCTGCGTCGTCTCTGATCGCCACTGGTGGGCGACGTATAGGAGAGGGGGTTCCGTGCTCGCTGGGGTTGAGAGCTGGGTCATGCGATCAATAACGGAGCGGAACAGAGTGATAACAGCCTCATCGCAGAGCTTGTTGGGATGTAAAATGCCTACTACAAGGTGGCGATCTTCGCCCTCCGTTGCCTGGAGACCCAGCGAGGGATCTCCCAGGTGTCTGTGGTATGCAACAACCGCCGCCGTACCTGGGGGCTGTGTAAGCAGCCGCGGTAGAGAGGGAAACTGACTAGCGAGACCGGCGAGTACCTCAGAGTCAGCCTTTGCCCCCGGGACGACCAGCACGCCACCTCACTTCTCTGAGGGAAGTGATCCTCTCGAAAGATGGAGGAACCTGCCGAAGGGAGCTCGGAGGCCAGAATAGGCCCGTTAGGCTTAGCAAAGTCTTTCAGCCGTCGTCGGCCGCCGCGAATACGCGATTCCAGATACACTCGGGCAGCCTCAGGATCCGCCGGGGCGCAGCGCAGGCAGATTGCTGAAGGGTCCAAAGATTGAGGAGGCCGCGCCAGCAACTCATCTCGTTCCCTCTGTGCCGCCTCCAACAAGGCCCGGAGGCTCCCGATCTCCTCCTCCGCGTCCTCCAGCGAGGTCCGCAGAGAAACCTTAAAGAAATCCACCGCCGTTTCGACCCTGCGGAGATCCAGGTCCAGTTTCTCTGATACCTCTTCTAGCTCCATCCTGGTATTTCCTTAACTTGCAGGCCTCTACCACTGTCTTAACATCTCCCTTGAGGACCGCTAACGCCCGGCCGTATGCCGCCTCTGCGTCGAAGCCCCGTTTAAGATCAGCCTCCGCGCAGTCCGTCGCCTCCGTCGCAGAGGTCTTGAGTGTCACGGTGTGTTGTTCACCGACGTCAGATTTGCGCTTCTTGTCGGAGCGAAGGCCCGTCGGGGATGTATCCGCCGGGCGTTTTCTAATGCCGACAGGCTCGGCGCACGACTGGTCCATCTCCTTTAGAGATTCTACACCATCGACGTCAATGGCAGGACGGCCCGGTCCTCAATAGGAACGTTAAGGTCGCTCCTTATCTCCTTGCTGGTAGGCAGCGGAGGATCTGGCGGCGGCCCTCGCATGGCCCGACGACCGGCGTACGGGCATATGTTTTTTTTTTTCTCGGGCGTGCCAGACTAAGCAATGCCTAGTTGGTAAATCGCCTCACAGGTCTGCACTGGTTCGTTGGACTGCGCGCGGAGACGAGACGGCTTCGTCTTCGTCTACACTGTCCGTCGGACAGCGCGCGGAGAGGAGATTGCTTCGTCTTCGTCCGCACTGTCCGTCGAACTGCGCGCGGAGACGAGATGGCATCGTCTTCTCTCGCACACAGCGCTCGGCCAGAGCAATTGTAAGCCAAGCCTACACTGTTCTAAATGGCGGCGCCCACGTAGTGCTGTGTTACTTCGTGGCGTGCACGAGAATAAGAAACTCACAGAATTTGAGACAACTCACCAACGACTCCTTTCTTGTGCACAGTGTACTCCTAGTCACTAAGTTTATCTGTTCCACACAATGAAACGAACGAAGGAGTCTCCCGTACTACTATCCGATGATATTTTCCGGGACCGATCTCACATGCGTCCGCATCGTTCGTCTGCAACACGAGACTATCAGCTTAGTGCAACTAAGTCGGTGCAGGCCACGTTCATCCACCGTTCCACCACACGGGCATGCCTCTGTATCAAACATGGCAATGCC
This sequence comes from Dermanyssus gallinae, assembly GCA_003439945.1. Taxonomy (NCBI): domain Eukaryota; kingdom Metazoa; phylum Arthropoda; class Arachnida; order Mesostigmata; family Dermanyssidae; genus Dermanyssus; species Dermanyssus gallinae. The sequence continues at coordinate 41,308 of QVRM01002938.1, read as the reverse complement.
AAGTCTGAGGCCACTGGAGGCACGGAAGTGGTCATCACCCAGCTTACTGCCGACTAGCTCGGACGGAAACACGTCGGGCCACGCTCCGGCAGCGTCGGATGAAACCGCTTTCAGTCTAATGCCGTCTATATCTTACTCACAGGCAGACAGAAGAGTTAAGTGGGTAGTCCCACCCCTTCTGCCTAGTGAACTGTTCCTCAGAAGGACGACCAGACTGACGCGCGTCCCAGATCCGAATGGCGTCTTGTTGGTGGCTGATGAGTCCGTCGGTAGTAGCGGCCACTGCAGAGGCGCAGCTATGCGACGAAGCAAGAAAAGCGGGCAAGGCAAGGTCCGTGGCCGAGCGAATACCCATTCCACCCAGCCGGACCGATAGGCTTGCCTGCATCCATGCCTTATCATCGAGCATCAGGTCAAGGATGTTTTGCAAGGCTCTCCTCACTTGGTCGTCGAGGTCCAAAGTTTCTGACGGCAAAAGGAAGGTAGGTGAGGTCCGTAATACATACAGGACCTTTTGTACTCCCATTGCGTGCCGAAGCAGAAAGTAGGCTTGATGTCTACCGAGATGGCCCAGCCTCTGGTAAAGTCGGGAGAGTTGTCCTCCCTTCTCGGCCAGTACCGGGCCGATCATTCTGGGAAGACCGCCGTACCCAGCAGGTCCAGTTCACACCGGTCCTTTACAAGGATGCCTGGGAGGTTGCGGTTAAATTCTGCAATCACCTGCTGTCTCTCTTCGTCCTCGAAACCCTGTAGGAATAGCTCGCATTTAGATGGGTTAAGCTGCATCCCGCTCCATTGCTCGAACGCTCTGAGATCCTTGATGTCTTTGAGTAATGCCGAAGGATCGTTGTCAAGAAGGGTCCCATCGTCGAGGTAAAACAGAGGGACCTTGGATGTCACCTGTTTGACGTACTGATGCAACAGCAGGCTAAACGCAAGAGGAGCCGCTACGTCTCCCTGCTGACAACCGGCTGATGACCTGATTTCAACTTCACCGAACATCAGAGGAGTCGGCCTGCTATATGCCTGGTGCATCATTGGATAGAGGGCCGGGGCGTGCTTGGAAACCTCTGCCAAAAGTTGTCCTCGTTTGTTCAAGTAAACGCATTTTTGAAATCTAATTTTAGGAGGCAGCATTTCTCGTTGTTTTCAAGGAAGGTGCGAGCAGTGTGGGCAATTATTTTCTGCACCATTATGAGTGGCGTACCCCATTTACCGAGGCTGCAGGTAGTTTTTTACATTGATCTGGGGAAGCAGGGTCTTTGTGGCCAGTCTACGCAAGGTGCAGCCAACGGCTATGGGTCGGTCTCCTCCGGTTTTCTTCTTCAGGGCAATGAGCCACCCTCCATATATGACGTTTCTCACAGCCTTCGGAACTTGCCCGTTACGTATGATGTCGCATACCTTAGCGAGTGTTTTCAGCACATCGTTGTGGCCTCCGTTGGCAGGGAGAAGGCATTTTAGATGGTCAGGCGTGAGGCCGTCGAGGCCTCCCGCCGCACCGGATGGAAAGGTGCAAGTGCCTTGGCAACATCCTCGCTTGAGCATGACCCAACCGCTGGCAAGCCGATAGGGGATGGTGGCACAACGTCCCCTGCGGGAGCAGGAGGGTGTTTGGCGATCATCTCATCAATCGTCTCCTTTGTTACGGGCGCAATCGTGTCATCGGAAGACAAGATTCTAATGGCGCTCCGCACATTAAAATCCATGGAAAGCTTGTGAGCAGCGATCTGGGCGCGAGCTTTATCCGTCAATACACGTTTGCCTCGCCCCTTAGCCTCCATGCAAGTGAGAGTGGCAGCTCCAAAAAAGGCCCTCTTTTCTTTGACTACGCTGGCCAAGCTATGGCCTCCTTGGGTTTCCTTGTCGACGTGGAGGACTTTTGGGGCAAGGGTGAGCAGCGCGGTCCACCTCGCTTCGTCATTATTTTCACGACGTCTTTAAGCAGACGGTGGAAGAGTCCGAGCAAGGGAAGTCTCGCTCCCTTTGGGATCCTGCGCAGCACCTTGCGTGTCATCTTGGCGTTGGCGAGTAACTTGTGAAGAGAAAGAGGAAAAGAAGGCGGCAGGTGATGATCAGGTGTCGGCCCTCCATTTACTGGCGGCTGGCTGGCGGGTTGAGGAAAGAATTCTGCTTGTGGAGCGTGCGAAGAAGGCAGCGGTTGTGAGATGCTGCTAGTAGTGGCAGCAGCCTGTTGGAGCACTGCTGGTCCACTAGACTCGGCTCTCTTCTTCTTATGAGTCCTTCCTGTCTGGATCTGGACACCCCGCTTCGTAGGAAAACACATAGAACACCACTGGCATCGAAACTCATTAGCCATTGCTGCTACCTCTTTGAAGCTACACAGTGCTGGCTTTGCTGTGGCTGTCCACTTCACATGCCTCGTCGTGCCAAGTGAAAATGGCGTTTTAATTGCCGGCGCGGTGAGTTTTTTTTATAGTAGATCAGACGCTCCAACCTCAAAAATAATAATAATAATAATAATAATAATAATAATAATAATAATTTACTTAGCCATTTAGAGTTAGAAACCCGTTGTTGAAACAGGTTAATAATTAAACATAACTCTAAAAGACACGGAAATATTTTGAGTAAAGATAGACAATAAACTGCTTCTTTATACAATAACAAAATGTTACATTAGATTATCAAAAATGCAATTGCATATTTGACAACAATGCACTAGCTATGCACGAATTTTAAGCGAGATTAAGTAAGGGAAACACATACATTTTCCGTCCAAAATATAGGAAGGATTATGTTCGGCACCCGCTCGGTTGGCAAAGGTATTAGCTTCATGTTAACTTGAATCCTTATTCGCATGTCAACTGTCAAACCGGTTCTCTGAAATTACAAATGACTAATCATTTAGCCTTTTATTGATACGCATATTGCATCATTCAGTGGTCAGTTATACTGCTGAATAGAACACAACATATAGCAGGCGAGTCTTATACAATCTAGCATTGATTTATCATTTGGTTTTAATTAACATACAAAATGTAATAGTTATTAACGCTCTCACCTCAAGTGTTATTTGCCACGTGTGCCCCCCTAATTCTAGACTCAATGCACATTTATTTCGGAAAAAGATAATCAGTCAGCCTAATTTAAACATCCAGGACCTGAATCTTAAATTTATTATGGTAGACAATGTTCAGCTGGCAAATTACAACAAATAAAATTTACCTTAAAGGCACTTTAATATTAATGACTATTAAACTGCTTTGGGGCGAATATAATGCAAATACAACATACAGGGTGTATGAAAACTTTTTGAGAATCGATAGTAAGAATTGAAGAGCTCGCTAATGCAAATAGTTTTTCCAATGGAACATGCGTTCTAAGAATTCTTGTTTCGGAATGAGAGTTAAATAACTACAATTTGTGACACTGGTGTTTTTGCCCGACATAAGAGCATAAAATGTGCTGTTGCGAGACAGCCAACTTCCTATACAGAAACTAAGCACACCGTCGTGTTTGTGAGAAAATGCTGCTTCTTTTTGAAGAGCATATAAGAACAGGTCAGAGGATGCGGTCGTTTAGAACAGAATTTGCCAAAAATGAAGTTCTTTATTAGCCTTCACGCCAAATACCTCAAAACATTTACCCCCTACGACCACTACGCGCTCAACACTAACACATTCGCATTCTGCAAATGCCCATTTCATGACGATCATTTTGGTACCAAACATATGTAAATGCAGAATGTGGTTGCGGAATAATTTAGATTTTTCGGCGGGATGTCAAGATCAAGTGCATGTAAAATGACTGTATGGCGGTGCGCTGCGGCCGTCGCGCGACATTTTTATTGTACTTTACATGCACGTAATCTGGACATCCCGTCGAAAAATCTTAATTACTTACTCCGCAACCACACCTCGCATTGCCATAAGTTAAGTGCCAAAATGGTCGTCATAAAATGCACATTTGCTAAATATGTTCGTTTTAAGCGCTGTGAGTGATCGTAAGGTAATGGTTTTTAGGTAATTGGCGTGAAAGCTAATGAAAGACTCTTTTTTGCAAATTCTCTTCTAATCGATCGTGTCGCATTCTCGGACCGTCCTTTTAACCTCTTCGAAAGAAGCAGAATTTTCTCACAAACTCGACGTGCTTAGTTTCTGTCTAGGGGGACTGGTTGTCTTGCAACAGCACATTTTACGCTCCTATGTCGGGCAAAACATCAGTGTCACAAATTGTAGTAATTTAACTCTCATTCCAAAACAAGACTTTTAGAGACAATGTTCCACTGAAAATAAAATATTTGCTTTAACGAGCTCTACAACTCTTACTATGGATTCTCAAAATGTTTCCATACACCCTGTATATGCAATGCAAATATATTTGCATTGTCTATATGCAAATACAACATATATACAATATAGATGTTGTATTTGTATCTCCGAAAAATATCGAAAACATATATGGGACTTGGCTCGATGGCTTAAGTAGTTTCATCCATTGTCTATCCTTGCCGGCGTTTTGTAGAACGTTTTTAGCACTTCTCTCATCTTCTGCTCAAAACCCCCACGGAACCTTAGCAGTGAAGCCGTAGGCGGAAGTTAAACGCGAGCTAATAGATCATTGATGAACGCCGTCGTCCTCGATATACTATATATTTGCCTAATGTGTGCAATTCTGGGAAAGTTCTCTTAAGGAACGTTGTCTTCACTTTGTCGGGAGCGCTAAGCTGTTGAGCGGTTATGTGTTCCCAAATGACTGTGATACCATATAATGCCACCAAACCAATCACTTCTTTTCACGTCTCAGTCTAATTGATGGTTCTGCAGAGTTCATAAAGCGATTTCCTATAACTTCCCGGAAATGCACAGCTTTATACTGCCTTATAAAACACATTTTTCAATTTTCATTATCGGACGTACCGCTCCCTAAAATGACTGATCGAGTACTGTTAAATAGAGTATCAGCCTCCGGACTCAACAGTAATTTGTGTTGTGCCTGGTATTTGCGAATTTTCAAGTGTGTGACAAATTTCACTTCGCAGTCCACTTTGGCCACCACTTAAAGTGCCTTCTGAAGTTCAGTTAAGACTCAGCTAGTCGCTGAATTGCCTGCTTAACAGCCGTGGCCACGCAAATCCCAGCAAATTTGTTTAAGCAAAAACGTGGCTCGCACCAAAGCGCACATAACGGATACGTTAAAGCAGCCACTCTAAGAATAACCAGGTGTATTATTTACCCTTAGCCAAGAAACAAAACGAAACACGTTAGTACATATAGGTGGGAGTTTTGAGCGACATTTCTTGACATCGCTCACAATTGTAGGTTACGTCGCCGGTGAAACATTTGCAATTACGAGATATATAGAAAGCAGGTCGGATTCTGTTCTGGGCTTCTAATACAGAATTACAGTTGTTTAAAAAACACTACTATAGATACCCAGATTGCGTTTGATGACACAAGTTTAAACTAGGTATTTTTAGAATCGGCAGACAGACACAAAATGTTTCATTTGATTGTTAGGTCAGTAAAATTGTCCACGACGGCAGCACCATTGATGAACGAAGGTGGTTTTGCACAGTGAGGACTTCAGCGCAGGACGCCATATTAAACAAGTCAATACATATCATCTACCGTTAATACATCGTTTATACATTCAAAAAATATAGCCTTACAGAAAATGCAGTCTAAGGGCAAGAAAAAAGTCTCACGACGCTCCCTTGCAAACTATCGGCTTTGTTTTCATAGTCCACTTTACTCTACTATCGCAAAGGCTTTATAATAGCGTCGACTGCTAATCTTAATTCGTCGTGTGGGACTCCTACTACAAAACCCAGTTTCCGCGCCTCTTCCAGGTTCGGAACTATATCGGCCAATCGTCTCGACGTTCAGTTTAGGCTTTTTGGCTTTGGTCGACCCGTGTCTTTTCCTTTTGGAAAGTGTCTATCATGTAAATTACATTGTCAGCGATGTAGCATTTGAAAAACGTAAACCAAAGTGACCTAGCGCGCGTGCGTCCAGGGCAGTCATAATATTGCATTCGTACAGACAGTCTCATTCACAGCTTCGCGAGTATCGAACTTCCTGCTGTCGTCTTCTTGTCGTCTCGGTTTGAAACCTCAGGGCGTGGTGCTTTGCGCAGAGCCTCCTTATTTTGACAGGTGCTTTAGCATAGACCACATGAGGTCGACGTAAGAACAGCCTCCGATTCTACGGTAAAAATTCACTTAATTCTAAACGACATCTTCCTGTTGACCTCTTTTAAACGGTATTACTCTGCGGTTATCGGAAAAACAGTTAAGGCCGCTTTAAGGTCAGTTGATCAGCCTCCTTTTTAAACGAATTTTTTCTAGCGATGATTATTGAGCATAGATAATAAACTATAATAATGTTTGGAAGGCCCGAGATATCTCTAACGGCCCTCGGTGTATTAATGATATGCCCCATGAATAATCCATGTTCATACGAGTTGGAAAATAATCCCCTCATAAAAAATGTGATTAGCTTCAAAAGGCATCTACGTCTGTTAAAGAGTTTATCCCAAACAGTCTCGTCCCTCGTCAGGATAGCTGTCTTAATAAAATGGTTCTCGCCATTACAGAAAAGGTCATATCGTATTTTATCAGCACCATTGTACTACATATCAGCAGCGCTTTCAAAGGGGCATTCTCGTGCGCTTTCCTTATTGTGCTCTGCGTGTTGCCTTTCTTTTACGGCGCCTCGCTAATTGCCTTCCACAAGAAAGAATAGTGGCATTAGACCCATTCCAACTGGCCTTATTTACCCTTCGCCCTTTAATCCAAAAGTCACCATCAGAAAGAGCAAACCGGACATCGTCGGAATGGTCTCATCGCATTAACACGGCGGCGAAATTAGGGGAAGTGCGGAAACGGCCATTTGCTGGCCATAACGGGAGTGTCCCAAGCAAAATAGTCGTTACTCTAACCTTTGAAAATGCCTTCACGCTTAGACAAGACTACCTTCTGTGGTTCTCAGGTGACGGCACCCTCGCACCCAGGAAATACCCTAGTGGTTCAAAGAAATATTGCTTTTGTAAAAGAACTCGAGGCTGTCTCTGGACTTAAGCTAACTGAAGCCAAGTGACTGTCAACACTTTGATTGATGGTCCTTTTTCGGTGTTCACAAACACCGATACCATGATTTCAAAAATCGCTTTACCATTACGGTGTAATCAACATTTATGGAGACTCAACAAAACGACCAAACATTGGGCCATTCCCTTGCCACAGCTTAGGACAATGCTGGACAATGCGCTAACTATGATGCGTGTCTTCAACGAGCAAGCATGCTCTTACTTGCAAGACAAGCGCCAATAGGTTCTCAAGACACTCAGCCCTGGGGACGTAATACAACAGGCCATTCCTACAGTTAATGGACTGTCAGAAAACAGCCAGTTGTGACCGGATGCCCTGATTTTTTTTAGTGCGTTTTATTTACAGTATCTTATGTGTATTACAACATTATAGTCGTGTAGTTCGTAAGGCTGAAAGCCCGTGTACGCAGCACTGGAAGTTCCATGGAGTAAATGCTGCTGCCTTGCGTACGACGTCGCCGTGTCTTGTATTGTATGCCTTATGCTGAGCCACTTCTTTTGGACAAAACCGCAGGCTGGCAAAATTTTAGGTAGAACAAACTTTTTTGTTTAACCAGTCTTAAGAGATTGGACTAATAGGTAAAATTACAATGGGTTCTCTGGCTGAAAAAAAACAAAATTGAAATGGCAACGGGTGAGGGGACGTTACGGCAGCTTCTACTATAGAAGATACCGCTAGAAAATTAACGCGAAAAGGCTGCGTCGATTATCGATTGATTTATTGTCCACGGGCCAGGGGCATGACTTTCTGCCAAAGCCAAGTAGAGTCCACGTTGAAAACTCGCCTGTACCCTAATGACAACTATGAATATAGGTATATAGTTTGATAAAATAATATGGCGTTGCTTACAGCATGGACGTCAAGGTAGAAGCGGTGTTTTTTTTCGTTGGGATGTAGGCCGTTAACGTTGATTAACAATGAAGGGTCCGCGTAAAGGAAATGAGGCCGGCTAAGCACAACTGGAATAAAATATTTCCTCGAAGTCTCCGTAGCACTGGTGTACCTGTTCCACATGCTTGCGTCGAACGTTCCCTTAATGTGCGTCGGTGTTGGACAAAAACAGCTGTATAAAAACAAAGCGTAAAACAGTCTGCAGCAATTAACAATGTTTACATTCCAGAAGAGTATATTCACAAATATTCCATAAGACAAAATACAAGGGAGACTATTAGAACTAACCCATAAGCTACAATACATGCTTTATATTTGACCTGAATGATGTTATCCTGTGTTGGCCTCGTTTTTCTCCCTAAGCAAAAGGTTTCGTCTACGACTATGTTTACAATAAAACTGCATTTGCACGAGTTATCTGGTGTGTATTTCGATTTGGCAGGACAAAATTATCTTAGGCGCCCGTAAAGTGCGAATAGATACATGTCATTGGCACAATTTGGTTGAGGTAAACATATTCAGTCCTAACGGCAATACACGAGGTCCTAAGTAGAGCTGAACAGATGCGTCGATCTACCATCTGTACAAGACAGCTAGCCATGGTCACTCTCTTCAATGACAGGAACGCTTTTAACAGTCTACTGTGGAAAACCGAGTTAATGGCTTAGTAACTAAGCCTTTGCCTTGCATTTGGAAGGCCTGGGTGCGAGACCTTCAAGGAAAGGTCCGTTTCAAACGGCAAGGTGGGCTTTCCAATGGCAGTCAGAAATGGATATAAGCTGCAAAACTGGCACTCCTCGCAGAAAACATTAGATCATTTTCCTACCTGGTAAAAAGAAAGTTTGACCGCTGCACATACGGGTTGCAGGACAAACAATCAAGTTTGTGAATAAAGCCTTGGGATCACGCTAGGCATATCCGTGGCGGGCTTATATCGCATAAAGGTGGCTGCGCATCTAAGGTGGCAAAGGATATTGCCAGGATATTTCCGACTATACATGGACCGCAAGCTAGTAAATGAAAACTATTGATGGCGGTAGCAGAGTCAGTCGCGCTCTTTGGGGCTGTCATCTGGGCCAGAGCGACCCTCAAGTCAATAAGAGCAAAGCTGATCCTGCGCAGCGGATCGCAGTCCTTAGGATAATTCAAGGGAACAGAACGATCATCACACATGAAGCTCTACTGTTTACCGGGAACATTCCCTGGGACCTCTAAGCATCTAGAAACAGCGTATGTGGGACACCCAGATAGCGACAAAGAGAGAAAAACGCCACTATAGAAGACTGGCAAGCCGAGCAGGATACCAGTCTTTTTGGTGCCTCCGAAAAAAACCTAAGAGAACTGCTTCAAGGCCAGGAGGAGACCTAAACTTCTACCTAACGCAGGTTCTTACGGGACATAGAAATTTTTGGTCATACATTTATCAACTAGGAAAGGCTCTACAAAGAGACAGCAAAAGACACTTTATCACACACACTTTTCAAATGCCAGGCATGGGAGGATGCCACAACCATGACGATTAGACAGATTCGCAATAGAGGGTCCGGAGCGGATATCACTTATCCCACTGTAAAGGACCCTCCCGCAAAATGGCATAAAATGAATTGTGGAGTTCGAGTTCCTTGGTGACTCATAGCACTGCTTTGTGAAGATCTCGGGCCATTAGTGAGTAAATTTTTAGGAAGGAGGTGCGTTTAGTGGCTATGGGTTTCAGCGGAGTAACATCTATCCGCTCGGGTCGATTCCTACCCAGCCCTAGATGGAAAGTGATTTTCCTTACTCGCGGCGGTAGTGCGTAACTGCATTTAACCCTCCTCCGCAAAAAGATGCTTAAAGACCATACTCATCGATTTCGCGGTTTCCCGTTTCATTGAAAAGGTCACTGCCTCCGCCAAAACGAGCGATTAATTCTCCGTCAATAGCGTATTGTTTCTGTAGGTAGAGAGGCCACGGTTTAGCAATTTCCGGAAAGAAAATCTTTACGGTCCTCGGCGGCTTCTTGGAACGCCGGAAAAAGGTCGCCATCTGCAAAAATGTGGGACCGATCAGACAGCGTCAATATAAGCCTAAAATTCATCTTGTCAAGAACTCGGCCACTATAGAGAAGGTCCGCACGTTAGCGGATTTCTGGATATATGCCATATCTCTCTCTCTCTCTCTCTCTCTCTCTCTCTATATATATATATATATATATATATATATATATTTACTAAGCTCATTGGTCGATTCTACAGTAATGTATACAAAACTGTAGAATCGACAAGTGTTGCTATTCGAATTCTGTCGCTACTGACTACACGTGGACAAGCCACAAACTTCGGGGCGTATACATACAACCATCGTCACGTGAATAAGCCCAGGGTTTTGTATCAAAGTTAACCAATGAATACCACATGGTTTAAGATAGCGCAGCATAATGGAGCTAGCAAAATGGTCTTCTAAGCTTGTCGGACACAACGAGTGTCGGTTCTTTGTAACCTGCGACGGAAAGTTGATCTTCTATGGCAAAATCCTGCCGCGCCCCAGATAAATATCTTAAAAAACGTTAAGGAAAATAGCACATTAGCGCAAGATTCTGCGCAAGATTACACCGTTCACCCCGAGTTTCCTAATAATGGCTAAAATATAGACACGGGTGTCTACTATGATCTACTCGACCAAATTTTTCCGCCCCTTAAAGGAAGAAACATTTTCTGGATTTATAGACTACACACATGCTTAGGAACTGGTGATCAGATGAGGAGTATGGTGGCCACACACACATCCCAAAGTAGAATGCCGCTTATAAAAAAACTTACATTACTAGGAGATACATGGATGCACGGGTTCGATCTCCACTGTCTCCAGCGAACGATGGAGATATCTGGGAGTCGACTTTGACAGCAATGGCAGAGTTGACTCCACCAAGGATATACTCCTTAACTTGCTCAACAGACTCACGATAGCTCCCCTTAAATTCTACCAAAGACTCATATTTTTGAAAGTCTTTTTCATTTCCCGCCTTCTATATAAACTGGTATCCGGTCCCAGACCATTTTATGCACTCCTTAGCGACCTAGATAAAGAGATTAGAAAGGTTGTTAAGTCGAAATGGTTTAAGCTCGAAAACTCTGTACAGAACGCCTACCGCTACACGCACACAGCACACGGCGGTCTGGATATCCCCTGCCTCCAAACATTTATCCCCAGGCTCCGCCTCTCCCGCCTGACAGCACTACAACACTCCATGCACCTTGGGTGGGGTCCAATGGATGCTAACCACCGAGCGCTTCAAAAAAGACCTTGCGAAAACAAGACTTCTTTGCAAACGCTTGGGAGCCTCTATTGAGACCGCTACACAAAAGACCGATTACTGGTCTCAACAACTACACAACACGTTTAATGGGGCACATTTTAAAAAAGCACACGAAACGCCCTTTGTACATTACTGGATTAAGGGTATGCCTTACCTATCTGGTAAGAAGTATTTAAACCTACTTAAGCTCAGAATCAACGCACTACCAACGCGTGCCAGATTGGCCAGGGGACGCCCGGGCTACAACAAACGTTGTAGGCACGGGTGTCATGCGCCTGGGACTTTGGCTCATGTCGCTCAGATGTGCGATACAACACACAAACAAACTATAAAGAGACATGACGATCTGTGATCGCGTAGCGTCTTCTCCGCGAAAGGGGTCATGAGGTGGTCCGTGAGCGAGTATTCCGTCGACCGGGCGCACCGGGTCTAAAGCCCGACCTCGTAATAACAACACCTACCGAGGTCTGGGTTTTAGATGCCGAGGTTTGCGGCCCGAACCGAGAGCTGGCAAAAGCGCGGCAAGACAAGATCACTAAATATGACGTCAAGTTCCTAAGAGCGGTGCTCCCCGACCCGCAAAAACCTCGCAGATTTGGATCCATCACGATCTCTATGAGTGGTGTATGGGACTCCGAATCTGCGAGGACGCTCTTGAGGTTCGGCGTCACAAGGAGGAATCTTATGGATCTTACCGTCTTAACGTTGCAAGGAACCTTGAGGATATATCGCTCGCACCGGGTCCGTGAAAGCGGGGGCTACCATCAAGCAAGGACACTGAGAGCTGATTCTTAACCTCACGTGACAGCTTTTTACCACAATTTTTATTAAGGCGAGCACTGCCGAGTGTGCAAACGTATTGTGAATGATTAATAAATCATCACAATATTTTCTATATATATATATATATATATATATATATATACTAAGCTTATTTGTCGATGCTACAGTTATGTATACAAAACTGTAGAATTGACAAATGAGCTTAGCTTCTGTTGCTATTCGAATTCCGTCGCTACTGACTACGCATGAACAAGCCATACTCCGGAGCGTATCATACAACTATTGTCACTTGAATAAGTCCAGGGTTTTGTATCAAAGTTAACCAATCATGGTAACTTCATGGTTTAAGTTAGCGCAACATAATGGAGCATCTAGCAAAATGGCCCTCTAGGCTTTTCAGGCACAACGAGTGCCGGTTCTTGCTCTGCATTTGATGGGATATACATCGTTCACCTCGAGTTTCTTAATAGTGGTCAAAAGATAAACACAGGTGTCTACTATGATCTACTCGGCCACGCTTTTGCCGCCCTTTAAAGAAAGATGATTTATAGACTACACAGATGCCGAGGAGCTGGTGATACTCTATAGATGTATATTTTCGCTTATACACGTGGCTTTGTCAGTCCACCGACACTACGTCTGCAGACCTCCCAGTCATAGTGACGCTCACACAAATATTCTAAGTAATGATTTCTGTTTTTTTTCTGTAGCGCAGCAACACCATATTGGCGTCGATGTCCTTCGTGAAGCCATATTTGATTGACAATACTCCTGTTCAAGCCAATGTCAGATGCGGAGTATGGTGGCCAAGCATATATACCAGAGTAGAATGCCGCTCATGAAAAACGTACATTACTAGGAGATACATGTGTAAGGGTCTGACTGGGTTACTAGGAGATAAACAAAAATATTGACTATCACCACGACTGTAGGCTTTATTTCTGTCCGACACCTCTACTGCGCCGGTACAGCACCGCCTCTCCGGCCTGTCTCACACACAGCGATCCTTCTCCGATCGCGTCTTAACACCGTCTCTCTTACAAAACTGTAGTGTCGTTAGTTCACAACAACGGCACGTCGGTGCCGCTGCTGCTGCTTCCCCTTATTGAACGCTTATTGAATCTTCGTGCGCCGGTACTAGCAGACGTCGCCAAGCAATATCTCTCTATACCTATTTCTCCGCTTACAATAACAATCTACAGCCTCATACATGGATGCACGGGTTTGATCTCCACCGTTTTACATTTGTAGTTGTTGGGGTCCGTCTCATGAAACAATGCGAGCGCGGTCAGTGGTGGCTAAGAGTCACCCTAAAAAATATTTTTCATCAATTCATATTAAAATTGTGTAAGGTAAAGTACTTATTCTAGAAAAAAAAACCTGATCGATACCATTTAGTAAGCAATTCAAGAATTGAGACCGCCTTGTCTTGGAGAATTGTGCGACTCTCTTGTACTTCGTAGTTATAATATTAAACGTTCGCCCAGCTTGGTGTGTAGTCTCTCACTCAGGAGGCCAAGATGTCCTAAGGCCTCGAAGGCCACTGGGCTGAAGTTATAGGCTCTTGTCAGTTAGGCGTACTGCTTCATCTTGTTGTTTTTTGCTAGGTTTGCAGCGTAATCAGTTTAAAGTTTTCCGAAACTGACCATTGAGGAAGAAAGCAAGTCAGTTAGGGTGGCGCTCACTGTCGTTCAAACGAAATTGTGGCCAAAATCGCCGGCTTTGTTCTCATAAATCGCTAATAACAAAATGCCCTCTCCTGTTCAGTGGCATATAGTATGCATCCATAGAGCCATTAGACCAGTAAGATGCTTTGCTTTTTCGATTGCAATCCTCCCAGTCGGTCAATGACATTGTGACCAGAGTCGCTGTAGCCTCTGTCGTCTAGACGTGAGTTACGGTTATCTAGGGACGTTTCCTACAGTGCTGTGGGGCTGAAAGTCTTTCCCTATTCAGTCGCATAATTACAAATTATAGTTCTGTAGTGGAGGTGCTCTACTTCTTCCATTATTTTTTGTTTTCAAAAAAGTTTTGAAATATCACTACAAGTCTTCTTTGAAGTAAACCGTTACCACACTCTTATTTTTGTGTCGCCTTATCTAATGTTTTATGTCACGCTATTCACGTCTCACTTACCTCATAACAGATTGCCATGTCGCTTTAACACTTTAACAGGACAAGACCCTACGCTTGTGTATGTTATGGGCTAATTAATGCTGCTCTCTGCAAATGTAGAAAATGTGAAATTGACCAATACCTGTTTAAGTGTATTCATCTATAGATAATTTACCTGTACCCTCGAGAGTGTTACAGTGATTATTATATGGCCAAAGGAAACTGCAAAAAAATAAAACAACATAAGCATATATTATTAAGGGCGGCTTTATTATCACATGAAAACATGAATTGTACATTTTAGTATTCAAAAAGTAGTAACTACAACAAGTAGCAACTGATGTTTCATCCAACTCAAGGTTTAACAATAAATTTATAACAGTAGATGTGGTGGCATGTTTTCTTACAATAAAACGACGGACGGAGCTCTGGCTAGTTTGTTGATATCGATACGAAAATCTAATTTCACAATTACGTAAGTTCCTAAGTCATTCTTTTTTTTATAATTTATTCATTAAGCTGGGTAAGTTTGTTTATGTTACATCACCGTTTTTCGACACAACAATCACATTTACTCCAGCATTCTTTGCATCGACATTCGTCTTGTAGTTTATGCAAGCCTTCCACGTTGCATAGAACGTAATGAAATCCGTAGGCTGCAAAGGCCGTTGTTAAGTGGCCATCTTTCACCCCGCCAGCCCTCCACCCAGTGCTTCTCATTGCTGCTGTCCCATAAATTGCTATGTCTACCTCGCTAATTTTGGTTTGCCACTTTCGTATATAGACGTCAAGGGTGCACGTTTTCTTTAGATTCCATCGTTTTTGTAGTTCCTCTGTCAGCAGTGGGCTACCTTCCAACACGTGAACTACCCTATTTCTGCATGTATTTGAAAGCGCAAAACCCTCTTTTGAAAGAAAAACCTCACCCCATCAATTAAACGCAATTCGTCTTCTCCTACCTTATCCCATATTAGTGAAATGCCATATGTGGCGATGGGTGCTATCTGTATCCCAAAGGAGCTACTGCTGCATCGACCGAAAGCATATGTGAGCATTTAATTGCCGCGGCTGCGATAGTGGCCTTCCTAACCCTCTCCTGGATGTGTGATCGAAAACTAGTGCCCCTTGTTGATAAGGTGAGCCCTAGGTATGTGAATGTATATACAATTTTTAATTGTTTCCCCTGATCTGAAGCACGTCATCCCTGGCCAGACGGCCACCCCTTCGGAATTTCATGGCTACTGTCTTTTCTCAATTAACCTTTAAGCCCATTTCATCCATGAATGTAACTAGCCGATCCATTGCTGGCTTCAATCTGAAAAGGCTACAACTAAAGATTACTACTTCATTTGCGTACAGTAAAATTTTAGCCCATTCTCGAGTCCAGCCCGTCCTTATCCGTTCGGGGAGCCCACCCAGAAAAACGGAAAACAGTAGTAGACTCAGTCCATCGCCCTTTTTTTTCTGGGAGGTTTCGGAAATGCATGATGCACATGCGCCACTAGCAGCCTGCGTGACTAGTGTGAGACTCGCAAACCCACTAAATCCAGATTCCTTCCCACCCACCCAGGCTCGGTATTACTTTGGCATTTTATCGAAGCCGTGGGTCCATCGCCCTGCGCGAACCCTGTGGTTTGAATTACCTCCCCCGCAATGCCAACCCCGTTGTCAATCAGCACCGTCTTTTGCTTTAAGATGCTGATGAGCAACCTCAACATTGCTGCCGGCACTCCCATTTTAGCTAGCTCTTCAACAATCTTATACTATGCGCTGCTCACATCGCATCAAGGGGCCACGCTTTCACGGTCTACACTTGTATTGAAAGCTAAGATCAAGCCAGCATTTACCCTTTTGCTCTATGCCAGATTTCTGTTCTCGTTGAGCTGGCCTTAGGACACCTGCGTTATTTCTTGACAGATGTATCGCCCCAGCCAAACTCCCCACCTGACTATGTCCTTAATATAAATCACATAAATAACTATGCTTTTGTCTAAAACATAGAAATACCATATTTACTTCATTGAGTAAGTAAAGAAACAATAGAAGTAGTGGTATTTCATTAATGACAAGTCTCCCACTTATGCTACACCTCCTATGTCTCTTCACAAAGTCAGACTAGAGTCAAGCTCAACAGGGACTTCTTTCCTCGCCGTTCAATCCAAGCCCGTTCCCTTGGCTGTAGTTTCGCTAGACAGTAGATAGGGGCAGTGGAAATCTCGTTAATCTATTCATGCGCGTCACTAATTAGATGACGAGGCATTTGGCTAGCAAAAGAGAGAGAATGGAGGCTCCACACTACTCCGCCCTACCGATTAGACGCGATCACCTCGCGATTCCGCGTTACACCCCAGAATATACACCACCCCCCGAAGGGAAGCTCGACCACTCCAGAGCAGGGGTTACCCGCCGCTGCGAAGGGCAGCAGCGGAGCCAGATGGTCTAACTCGCACTCATTGTGACTATTAAGCCAAGGCAGCAGGCGTCCCAGACGGTACCCTCGGGTTGTTACCCAGGCCGTTAACCGTCCGGCCCGGGTTTCATGTGCAGCACATTTCCCCCGTATTAGGCAGTAGCCTTAAAAGCCCTCGAATGGGCCACGACAGAATGACAATATGAATTTGTTGTCATCCAACCGATATCGTATGATTTGCCCCCCTTACCACTATTAAGTGGTCCCGGGAGAGTTACTATTGGGTCCCCGCAGCGTGCGGAAGTCTCGCACCAGCGGACCGACGTCGGAATTAGAGTCATAGGAAGAATCTCTTCACTTTGACATTCAGAGGGCTGGGCAGAAATCACATTGTGTCATAACCAATTACTGGACTTCACAATGCTTTGTTTTAATTAGACAGTCGGATTCCCTCAGTTCGTACCAGTTCTAAAGTAGTTGATAATTTCCAGTCATATCAAAATAAACCGAATCGGTTAGCAATGTCCATAAGCACAATTTCGGTCATCATCCAGACGGGTACGAAGCCCATCCGGCGACAACGGATGTCAACGGCAATGTCATAAATACTTCAACTGTCAACCTGACTGGATCAACTTTCAGAGCCATCCCTTCTCCCAAAATTTCAGAACTATTTTGCCGACTTCCATTACCTACATTAATCTAGACACTAGAGGCTACGCACCTTGGAGACCTGCTGCGGATACTAGTACGGACTGCCACCAAGGTTAACACCACGCTCAAATATTCAAGGACCAAGCGAGTCAACGAAACTACTTTAAAATGAGCAGTTTTATGTCAAACGCCGCTTTCAAATCTACAAACACAGCATATAAGCAATTCTTCGGCCTGGACAGAGTATCCTAGATTGCTCCGAGCAGCCCTTCAATTGCTGAGTGGGTTGACCTTCCTTTCCTAAATCCATGCTGTTCCTCTGGTATTACCCCCTTTCCTCTGAGAAAAACTCCAATCTCCTAGCTATTATTCCTAAAAATATGTTGTATGGGCAGCTCTTTATTGCGATTCCCCTCCAAGCATCTGGTTTCGTTTCTATACCATTTCCTTTAGGAATGGCAATAAGGTCGCTTCCCTCCAGACCTGTGGAATTTCCCCAGTGTTTAAGCATTCATTAAACAGAGCCTGCCAGCATGGCGCGAGAACTAAGGTATCTTTCATGTGTTTGTTTCTTATCAAATCATTTCCGTGCGTTTTCGCCCGTGGTGCTCTGTCCTGATGTTTCCATTACTTCCCTGAGACTGATTGCACTCATTTTTCAAACCCTAGCTTCCTCTGTCTTTTGATCCCAGGGGCCTTCATATTATAGCAGCGTTTTCGGGGTTGTATCCGACCCGGCCAAGATCCTTCCAAAATGTTCGACTAGCCTGTCCGTCTCTACTGAACATTGCCTCCTCCCCTTTTGGACTTAGCCATGTATATGGTCGTTTTTTAGCCTCCCTTATTGCTGCTCACTCTCTCTTTTCCCAGTACCTTTGCTTTTTTCCTTTATACGATGTTTTAACCAACCGTTTAACTAACAAAGCCAACGGCCGCATAACCGGAACGATTTTTACGTATTTCCGCGTCAACCTATTGGCCTGCTTGGCCATCCTACATTGATCACTAAACCAAGGTCTTTCGCTTCTCTTCTGCACCGGTAGTATCGCGCAAATATCGTAAATCATTCTTTTTTAGCTGTTATTGTGACTTAAGTCCGTGATTTAGTGTTAAAAAAGCTGTTAAATATTTTGTCGATGCCAAAGAATAAGGGTTTTTTAATAGCAGTCATGAAACCATATAGCGTAAATCGACCCGGTGTACTATACGGCAGATCCAATTGCCTCAGGCTTAAAAAAAAGAGTTTCAATCGCCATACAGTAAAGTATCTAGCAAAGTTGTGACACTTCATGCTCATTGTAGCCATGATGGCTACCGTGCAATGGGGGGACCTATTCGCAACAGGTCACTGCGTCTTTCTGTAGATGTGCTATATGTATTGCAGGTGAGCTTTGTATGTGTCCATATTTGTACATATAGTTTAGGTTTAAAAATAAACGAAATTATTACTAAATTTTGTTTTTTTTTGCCGGAACTAGGCACACGTATTATTTAGTACTCCACAGCATTCTCCTTGTCGTTCTACTATATATGTATATGTATGTGAATCTGATCTTGTTAAGTGCTACTTACGGCTCATCGGTGATACGGGCAAACGTATTGACTCTTTTGCTATCAGTATACACCGCATAAATGAAATGCAGGCTTCTATTCCGATAACCGAAGTAAGCGTAATTGCCGTTTCTAAAGGAAGGAAACGAAGCTTCGCGAGCAGCACTCACATCTGGGTCGTAAAATCTGTATAGATATAAAAGAAAAATATTAATACGACAAAACATAAATGCTCGATACTTCATTACTGCGGATGGTATATATTATATATATATACCATCCGCAGTAATGAAGTATCGAGCATTTATATATATATATATATATATATTTCAGGGTCCATTTTTGTGAGAACGGTATCTTGTACGTACGCAGAGAGTCTTGTTAATGCCTGTTGGACATAAAAACGACTTCTTCCGAGCCTGATCGACCCCGAATTCTATGATACGGGTGCAATGACCAACGACGCAGGGAAGGGACTTAACAGAACCAATAGGCATATTATATCATACACGTTTTGCGGTTAATGAGTATCACCACATTCTCTGCAGAACATTAGGTTTTCATGTCCCGTGTGATACCTGTATTTGCAGCAGGTTCGGCAACTTTTGCGACAGATATCATGCAGCGTCATGCCCAGAAATTACTTCGTTAGGGAGTCTCGCTTTATTGTAGAGGGCCCAATAACGTATTATTCAATCATGAGAACATCGGAAAGAAGATTGTCCTCTGATTGAAATAATGTGGATGTATATTTGAATACGGAACATGCATGTGTATACCAGCACACGTTTTACAATGTACCTAACAAAGGTGACATTAAACGTCATATATATATATATATATATATATATAGAAAAGTAGCTTTTCGGCTCTAACTACCACTGTGCTAGGCATACCGACACTACTGTACAAAAACCGCATCTCACTTCGGCTGGGCTGACATAGTCTATGTTTCCATGAACGAAATTGCATATGTTTTTACCCATTGTTATTAGCACGTGTAACACAGGTAACAAAACGCAAAAATGAATGCTTTTCTACGCTATCTTGTAAGTTAAGCCAGCGCATGAAACCTATAAATAACGCAAATGTAAGCACTTTCTTTCAACGTAGATGTACAATGACATTGGGTATGTTTAACAATAACGAACAAATCAAAGGAATTAAATTAATTATGGTTTATTTACACCCAGGTTGGGTAAATTTTAAGTAAGTACATCAGTCTGAATCAGTGGTTTTTCTGCGTCACCGGATTTTCCCTCATCTTGCGAGTTCAGCTATTGATTGCACTGCTGGACATGCTGCGGCGTGGTATCTATCACAATGGCCTAAGCATCTCGCGCACTTACAACACTCGTGAGGATTGTGGAATTCTTGTGTGCTGCATAACACGTGATGGAACCCGTGGGCTGCAAATGCCGTAGTTAGATGCCTATTCTTATATCCGGCTGCTCGCCAGGTTGTACTCCTCATCGCTATCGTCGTGTATATTCCTATGTCTATCTCCTTTAATTTTTCCCCCCACTTCGTAGTGTAGGCCACGAAGGCCGTCGTCTTAGGTAAACCCCATTTTACTTGTAATTCTTGTGTCATTAGAGCCCCCCCTTCTAATATATGAACTATTCTATTCCTACAAGAGTTAGCTAACCCCAAAACCCGCTTCATGAAGAAAAATCGAACTCTATCTAGTAACTGAAAATCTGCCTCTCCTAATTTTTCCCATATAAGTGATACACCAAATGTTGCTATTGGTTCTATTTTAATCTTGAAAAGGGCGGACGCGGTGTGTATTGACAACATTTGCGGGTTTTTAATTGCTGCTGCCGCTCTAATGGCTTTTCCTACTCTGCTTTCAATATGTTTTCGAAAACTGCTACCATTTGACGTTATAGTGACCCCTAAATAGGTAAATTTATTTACAAAATTCACTGTATTACCCCTGGCTCGAAGAACATCGTATTTCGCCAATCGACCTCCTCTTCGAAATTTAACTGCTACTGTCTTCTGCCAGTTAATACTAAGTCCCATCTCGTCCATATAATCGATTAGCCGTTCTAGTCCCTGCTTAACCCTAAATAAACTCCTGCCATAGATCGCAATGTCATCTGCATACATTAATGTATTTGCCCACTCTCGGGTCCACCCATCATTCATTCCAGCTAGCTACCACTCATAGTCGTCATCACCATCACCACCACAGCCATCATCACCATTTTCACCACAGACACCATCACTAACTTCACCATCAACGTCGCCACTGCCGCCATCCCCATTACGGTAACCAGAATCAATATTATTATATTGAGCGAAGATAAAATCCGTCTGCGTTTGCCTGTAAACAAACAATATCCTGTTTGTAAACAGGCGCGGCGTAGCAGGTGGCCATGCCTCTGAAACGAACGCCGCCGAAATGGCAAGAGAAGGCGCCGCCGGAACAACGTGCATCACTGCACGTAGACAGTGCGGCGCCTACGGATGAATGCATTCCAGGAGCAGTCAGTGGTGCGGGCGGTCCGTCTAACCGTCCAATGGCAAGTGGCGGGAAGCGAACCGCATCAAGCCCCGCAGAAGACGCTCGTAGTAAAGGTATGCGTGTTTGCGAGGCGGAACCTCGCCCGGTAAGCAAGGAAGACGCCAGCGAAGCAACCGAGGAAGCGTGTAGCGATGAGGAATCTCATAGCGATTCGGAGTTTACCACGGTGACCCGGCATAAGCGCTCTCGCGCTATGAAGGTGCCGCCAAGAGTAAGATTCGACAAGCAGGAAGCTGTTATATTCTCCGCAGATGACAACGCCCTTGAGCACAACTTTAACGAGATCTGTGACGTCATCGCGAAGATCGTCGGGGGGAAAATAGAGGAGCCTCGCTTCACGAAAAACGGAGAACTTGTCATAGTCGTGGAGAGGGAAGATGATAGAGCAACTTTACTCTCGCTATCGGAGTTAGCGAAAGTTAAAGTCTCATCAAGAATAAGCGGAACACGATCTACAATAAAGGGCAAGATCACCGGGGTTCATTCCTCAATCTCGGAATCGGCGATATTATCGGCGCTGCAGTCTTCCGGAGTGACAGAAGTTTCTCGGGTAAAAGCGAAGAACCCCAGAACCAACGCCGTGTCGGCTACGGAGCACGTTATTTTGACGTTCTCTGGCAACAGCTTTCCGGCTGAGGTGCGCCTGGTGCTTAAGCGACACGGAGTGGTATTATACCATGAACCCTCGCAGTGCTATAGGTGTTATGGTCTAGATCACTTCGCCGCTAACTGTAAAGCCCCAAGGCCCAAATGTCGAAAATGCGGCTCTATGCAGCACCTTAGAAAAGACTGCAATGCTCAGGCCCGCTGCTGTTTGTGCAACGGGGAGCATGAGGCTACGTGGGGAGGATGCCCGCAAAGGCTGCTGCGAATAGAACAACTAAAAAGGGCCTCACGAAGCATAGCACAGAAGCAGCACGACGCCCCGTCGGTTCCAGTATGTATACCAGTATCCAACGTGCAAGCATCTGAAAACTTTACAAAACGAAGTTGGTCCTCTGTCGTAAAGAATGGAGTAAGAGAAGTGAACCATGGAATTAATATTCCCACGACCACGACGCACGCAGAGGACGCAGACCGTATCAACCCAAAGCCAGCAGCCCCCCCACAACAGCCAAACCTATTGGCACAGCCATCAACAGACAGTATCGTTGAAGAAGTGCTCCGCAGGCTGTCTCCAATCATACAAGACACCATAACGACGGTTATCTCAAAGGTTTTAGAAAACGTACTGCCTGTAGTCATGCGCGCAGTAAGCGGGGCAATGGCACAGCCTCAACAGAGCTCAGTGGACGCATTCTCGCTGGCTGAGACGATCCAGCTAGCACTCCGTGGCAATGTAAAAGAAACTGCGGCACTTCTAACAAATAGAAGTGATGGCAATAAACACAGCACCACGGCCCGTGGAGCAAAGACGCAGTGACGCTCGGGAGAGACTGGGCCCAAAAATCAGAATATGAACACGAGTGCACCGAATACAAAGGAATTAAACGATTTGCTTAAGTAAGGTAGCCCACCTATACAATTATTTTATTTTACAACTCAGTTGCGCTTTCCAAGATATATACGAAACAAATGAGGCCTTATGCGATGCTAGTGTCTGTACTACGTTAAGAGCTAATCGGGATCGCTGATAGTTTATTGGGTAGTATTTAGCGTAAAGGTACAAAGAAATATAAACTTTTGACCCGGACCTCCGCGCCAGAGGGCGAGCAAGACTTCCTCACGGGCATGAGCGATAGAGCGGCTACGGCGCGCAGAAAAAATAAATGTCAAGGTGTCTAGTCTCAATCGAGGCTTCGGCAACTTTTCTGGTCTTTTGGTGGTTCGACGGCCACATACAGGTATGTAAAGCATCTCCTCGCCATCCAAGGAAAACAGAGAATCCGCTTTACCACAAGGTCGCGCAGCAAACGCAGTAACCGTTTCCAAATGCCCCTTAGCTACACATGCATGGGCAAATTTATTTTTAAACACAGCGGTCGAGCTGAATAGAGCTTTTGGAAAATATTGTAAGATCTTAATACAGGGTAGCTGTGAGCCTTGTCTCAGCTGAGCACCCCTGTGCATCAGCCTCTCAAACCCTGTTATTAATTTGTGATTCAGTTGCGAGACCTCCCAGAAAATTGCTTGACTAGGAAAGTTAGCTGTGGGGTGCAGGTAGTGCTGGTGCTGTCATAAGGTGGCGGCCGGTGTAATGAACAGCAGCTAGGCAGCCAACACCCTATTTTATAAAAAAGATCTTACATTCAGCCAGATAAAGAGTAGGGCGCTCAGCCAGGAAAGGACCAGGGCGCTCATCCTGACAAATACCAGGATACCCAGCCGGACAAGGAACCGGGCGATGAGCCATTGGCGATGAAGGATGCTGACTCTGGAGCAGAACTAGGGAGAAAGCAACGCGTTCTAAGAAACGGCCACATGCTGCAAATAGTCGACAAATAAAAGTCGTCAGCGACTGATCGCACGCAGCAAAATCGCAGATGACCTGAAAGACCTCTTGTCGAGGGAAGGAAAGACTCTGCCGACTTAGTCACTTAAAGAAATATGGCAAGCCAGTTGCAAGGAATAGCTGGGGAAGCAGGAAAAATATCGGTGTGGTCCTGTCGCGTATAATTTAAGAGAATGATGACGATGGGCTCCCCACCGCCACGTGGTGGCGATCCGTCTGCCAATAGCCTTTGCGCTGTCGAAGGATGACGAGATGATGAGAAAGCGGTCGCAAAGGCAATAGAGATCTAACAAAATATGAAACGCTCCACAAGACGGGACCTACCACTTGCTACATCACGAGCCAAGGAGAGGCCAAGGCGGTCAATAAGCTCTTTGAATGCATCGCACGAATGCATTACATTTAGATTGAAAAGGGTGAAAAACAAAAGAGACAACTCAATTGGCGAGGAGGGCCATAAGGTCACCAAACGACACTTCGATTATTTTTTAAAGGAAGGAAAATATGTCCTCTGCTGTCACGCTTAAGCGTCTCGGCAGCACGGTCAACCTCACAGAATACAACGCAAAACTTACAGTGGCTCAACGCTTAGCTAGCAGTGATATGCGATTGACAGTTGCAGAAAACGTTGAGGGTGCCATCGAGTCTTAGGGAACCTTACGACCAAGGGGATGCTAAAACCTCCCAGGATATGTTAACACTGCGCAGGTTTACATTAAGGGACATGCTCAAAGGAACAACGTAAGAAGATGTTGAGCACACGCTAAGGCGGATTAAAGGCTGTGCTGTCCGCTTGTGGTTGAGAAGCCTCAAAGGGGGTTCCGTGACTCATGATCAGCCGTGGCTCGGTTAAACCACAGTGACGCCGCAAAGCTGACAGAGGTTGGAAAAGCCCAAATTGGCTGGGCGTCCTGCCTGATTTTCGAGTGCGTTACCGTGCTCACATACCGAAGATGCCCTTTAGTTGGGCATCAGGCACGGCCTTGCACGTTTGAGTTGGTGGCAACCAAACGCCACAAATGCGGTGAATTGTGCCACATGTTAAATTGATGCACGCAGGACCCGTTGTGTTGTTAACTGTAAGGTTGCCGGACACTCTGCCAACTTCTCTGCACGCCTAAACTACCGGTCTAAAATAACAGAAGCCAGACGGGAACGTGGCGGCCCGGGCCTAGGCCCCGCGCGTCAGATCAACCTTCCCGACATTCCACCCGAATTCCCCGCCAAACAATGCCCTAGAAAATCTAGACCACACAGCAAACACGTCTGCTCAAGATGGCGATGGTTTTACACAACCCTCACGAAAGAGGACTATACGGTCATCGCTAAAGGGCCAACGGGTTGCAAAGTCTTAAAACTCCAACGGCGCAACTTAAATAATTTAAGTGAACTGTAACGGAAGTGGTGCATCTCACTTAATGCTATTTGAAATTGCGACGAAAAAGGGAGCGGCTATCTCCCTCATCAGGGAGCCAAATGTTAACCTGGCTAAACGAAACCTACTAACATAGGTGGTGGACGTCCAAAAAAAACACTTGTATAATTCAAAACACGTTAAATTGCTTCAGAGCAACGGGCAGATTTGCGGCTTTATCTTTGTCATGGATCGACATAGACGGAATTTTCCGCTTTCACTCATGTTATAGTAGCCCCAACGGAATGCTTAAGGGCTTTGTAGGCATGCTACAAGACATGGAGTGGTTAGCTAGTAGCTGCGCACTGCCACTCTTCTCTAGAAATTTTAATGCTGATTTACTACATGGAGGTCTTTCTATCAATACAAACGAAAGATGTGCAGTGGTGCTAAAATGGCTAGCGGCGGGGAACGTAGTTAGTCTTCACTCCGGGCCAAGCTGACAAAGATTTTGAACTTAAGAGAAAGCCCGAGTATGCTAAAGACTTGCCACAAATATTTCTAGTAAACCTTGCAAACAGTTTATAGTGAGCCGTTTAGAAACCACGGACGTCCCATGCGCCACCGCTTTGTCTCGCTAAAGTACTGGTGCAATGAAGACATTTTGTCAGCCCGTAGACGCTGCATGCGGGTCCAAAAAATTGCACCAGGGCAAGGCGCAGCAACACGGATACATTTAAGCGCTTAGGGCTTCTCTGCAGACACCGCCGGTTGGATGAGGGGGGCTGACACTGGCAACGAATAAGAGTAAGTGGGCTAAGGAAATGCCTTTTATTAAAATTACCTGGAATGCACCTGGACAGGGGACTACGGAACACATCCTACATACGTCTCGCAACAGAAAATACTACTAAGGTCTCGCACATGATAGCCCGGCTTGGGTACCGGGTAAGGACTCTGATCCCGGATATCAGGGCCTGGGGCGTATCGGTGAGCGGTGAGCTGACATTCTGCATGACTCAGGTCCCCACCGAACACTGTTACTTCCAGTCATACTTGTTCAGAATTGGGAAATTCATATCTATATTCTGCAAGTACTGCTAAAGCGAAACCGAGGACACACCTAAACATACCATTTTATGGTGCCGGAATGGTGCGGGTCTACCCAGGCTGACAACGGCATTCTTGGAATGCTCATAGCGCTTATGACTAAGTCACGCAACGACTGAGCTGCTTGCGCTACGGAGAACATCCTGAACGCCAAGGAAAACTGATGTTACATAACATCATTCCGCGGGGCATCCCGGGATAGCTAAATTCCTAAACTACCCTCTCCCTTCGATCATTTAAAGTTATGCTTATGCAGTTCCTGATCGGTTGCAAGGATTGGAACATGACTAGTTTTTTGTGGGTTAGAGCACCACACTACCGGTCCACACTTGCATACGAGTTATGGGAGGGAGTTTACGAACTTTAATGTTTGCCCCTGCGTATTACTATCTGTGGATGCCAGCTTAGCTTACGGCTAAACTTTATCGTTTTTGTCTGCCGTATATTTTAACGCTCTGACAATCACATTTAAACGCTAGTAATGGACGACGTTGCCATCGCGTTTTTGTTACTAGATTTATATAGACTTTCTCCAGCAGAGGTATGTAGCAGCAGAGCAATGACAACCACGTCCTACACAAAAAGAAGTTAGGGTAGTAGAATATTTGACTAGTCAAGGAACGTACTACACTGTACTGTCTAGTGAACCACAGTGTGCATATATAAATACATATGTGTATATCTGCAAAGTAGCATATAGTACAGCAACGCAGATATAAATTCGCAAAGCTCGAAACAAGAAACATAAAAGGGAGATAGATTCATTTAAAGGTCCCGGCTGGGTCCCTCAGTCACGAGGCCCGGTTTTACTCGAAATAGACCCAGACGAGCTGGAGAAGAGGGGATCGGAATCGGAGATGGAGAAAGACACGGGCACAAACAACGACTCGGAGTACGAGGAGAGCACGTCTACCGCAACGCCGCAGACTCGACTAAAGAGATCGGCAGCAATGGCAATTTTGCCAAACGACCCTACTGAGGGAGTAACCGGTCAAGCCGCAGCCAGCCAAAAGTCCAACGTGGCAAAAAACGCGTGCCGAAGAGGGCCTGCTTGATAGCGCGGGAGGATTGTGTGAACTGTTGAAAGTGGTAAAGCTGCTCGCGGCGCTGAAAGAAAAACATGTCACTACTTAAACGGACATCAAAACTGCGATCACTCGCCTCGACAAATGCACGTGGGAGCTGGAACTACGACAAGAAGCTAGCGAAGCAGAGCAAGCGAGTTCTTGCAGGCAATTGAAAAACCAAACGCCGAATAGACGGCAGAAGTGCAAAAAATCACGATGCTGGCTGACAGATGGAAGGCAAAGGCAGACGGTCTGGCCAAACAATTCGAGGACCTAAAAGAACAGGAATCGGCACGCTTAGAAAGGTTTCTAACACCCAAAACCCTTGTGCGCAATACGTGCCGGAAAAAAAACTAGATAAAGAGCAGCTTAATCTACAAACGGCTAAGCTCATTGAGGAAAAACTGGCAGCGTTGCCGTCGCTTAAGGACGCTACCAAACTTAATCAGCAAGACTGGCCGGAAGCCACATTCAAAGCCTCCCGCTTTTCGAATGACAGCATTACAGCGCCACGAGACGTGCGGGCAATGCTCATTACAAGAGAGTCAGGAAAGGACCGGGCTGTCCTCAAAAACAAAGTGTTTCTAAAGAGAGGAAACGAAGCTTCGCGAGCGCCGCTCACATCTGGGTCGTAGTATTTGTATGGATATGAAAGAAAATTAATAATACGGCAGAACATACGTGCTCGATATTTTATTACTGCACATGACCCATAATGTATATATATATATATATATATATATATATACACATATGCTTATATATATATATATATATATATATATATATATATATAAAGTGTGTTGCACAAATTTAGCAACTCATGTTTTTTTGTGATAATTTCGGCTTGGTTTATTTGAATAGCTTGATTTTTTAAGCGCATGATGTACATGACGAAACACGAGTATGGTGTTCATTTCGTTGCAATCTCATAATCGGTTCATATGAAAAAACAGTGTTGCAAAATATTAGCAACAATAACATGCTAACGACACAGCTCTTGTTTGTAGAGGATAGTCGATACTACAGCTGATATTTGCTCCCGGGGATCAAATGTCAGGAATATTGTCTTGCTAAATCAATCGTTCTATAGCTGCAAAATGTTCTACAGCTTAGTCATTGTTCCAAACTAACGGCGAAGCGTATGTTTAAACCATGGGTCGTACAAAGGATCTCTCGGATAACGAAAATACAAGAATTGAGGCATATGCTGAGCTCGGTCATACAGTAACTGCTATAGCAACCAGATTAGAACGGCATAAGAGCGCCATCAGCAGGTTCTTACAGCCTGGAGGGAACCAAAGGTGCAGATCTAACAGTGGGCGTAAGCCAGTTTTGACTATTCGAGATCGGCGAAGGATCATATAGTTGGCTACTCATGACCAAATGTTTTCTTCCAGGATCAGGACTACTTTGGGAGTGCCAGTGCACCGATCCACAGTGTACCGAGTGTTAAGTTCTGACAAAAACGTGCGATACGCGAAAAGAAAGCTTATACCGCGACTGCAAGCGAAGCACATTGTCGCACGGCGTGAATTTTCGCATAGATACCAAACTTGGGATAACGAGTGGAAAAACATCGTCTTCTCGGATAAAAAGAAATTTAATCTCGATGGCCCTGACGGCTGTCAGTACTATTGGCACGACTTACGGAAGGAACCTAAATGGTTCTCGAAACGTGTGGCCGGTGGTGGTTCTGTGAAATATTAGGGCGCGTTTGGATATAATGGGAAGTTCGATCTAGTCGCGATTGTGGACCGAAACAATTCCGACAAGTACCAGCGTAATCGTCGGTTCCCAGTTAGAAGCCCATCTCAGAAGAATTGGGGGACCTGACGCAGTTTTTCAACAAGACACCGCCACGTTTCATACCTCGGCTAGCACTATAGCCTTTTTTCAAGAACAAGGAGTGCCACTTTTGGACTGGCCGGCATTGAGTCCAGACTCGAATTGAATCCCATCGAAAATCTTTGGGGACATTTGGTGAAGCAGATTTATGCAAATGGTCGACAATATGATAATTCGTCGGACCTCAAAGAAGCTGTCCAGCAAGCATGGACTAATATTCCACTTTCGTACTTACAACAGCTCATTAACTCCATGAAAGACCAAGTTTACGATTTGATCCAGAAGAAAGGACGAAAACCCCGTTTCAAGAATAGAATATGTAGTATCAAATAAGTCATACAGCCCTGCTAAGAATCGAATACGCCGTAAGGCGTTATTGTTGCTAATATTTTGCAACACTGTTTTTTCACACTTTTTTATTTTTTGTATGAACCGATTGTGAGATTGCAAAATTTACATCATACTCGTGTTTCGTCATGTACACCATGCGCTCAAAAATGCAAGCCATTCAAATTAACCAAACCAAAATTATCACCAAAAAACATGAGTTGCTATTTTTTTGCAACACACTTTATATATATGTATATATACATATATATATATATATTTTTTTTTATATATATACATATATATATATATATATATACTATATATATATATATATATATCTATATATATATATATATATATATATATATATATATAGATATATATATATATATATATAAATATCATATATATATATCAATATATATATATATATATATATATATATATAAATATACATATATATATATATATATATATATATATATATATATACAGGGTGTTCCTATTTGTGTGTCCAAACGCTAGGGTATGGTCAAACTCGGTGAGAAAATTATTTTTGCCAATGGGTGGAAGCCGGGAAAACGTTTTGTTTAGGAGTGAGGATGAAAATTTATAAAAGCAGTTATTCAGCCTTTTTTCTTCTACATAGTTGTGCAAAATCTACGTTTGCGGGAGAACCACGGAGAATCAACGCACAAAGGAACCGATCATACCGGCGTGTTTGGCGGAAATTCTCAAAAGTATACATTACTAGCTTGCGTAGCAAAAAGCGAATAGCCAGATTAAGGAAAGTCATAAAAAGTCGAAATGTTACGTTAACGCTTTTTTGTGCAACATCGTAATTTTTTCCATTACGACGAAAAATGCACGTCCAAAATACTACTCTCAGGCAATAGCAGATTTAATGCCCATCATTTTCGTATCAAGGTGATGGTGCTGCGTTACGTAGTTGTCAAGTCACTAAGCTTTTTCGACAGTCATAGTTGTTATGTTTTACGTGCAAGTTTTCACGTTCAGAACCGTAAAAATTTGCCAAGACGTTTCCGCCCCCTCCTTCCACTAGAAAAATTTATTCTCTTGTTGAGTTCTACCAAACCTCAAAATATGTACCTAACTTTCTCATACGCCCTATGGAAATATGCATGCCTTCGCTTTCGATATGGCTATCGAAAAAGCTTAGTTACTTGGCAATGACGTAACGCAGCACCATCACTTTGGTACGAATGTAGTGGGCATTAAATTTGCTATTGTCTGAGAGTAGTCTTTTGAACGTACATTTTCGGTCGTAATGGAAAAAATTACGATGTTGCACAAAAAAGCGTTAACGTAACATTTTGACTTTTTATGACTTTCCTTAATCTGGCTATTCGCTTTTTGCTACGCAAGCTAGTAATGTATACTTTATTGTGCAGAAATTTCGGATTTATCGGTCAGAATCGGTTCCTTTGTGCGTTGACTGGTTCTCCCGCAAACGTAGATTTTGCACAACTATGTAGGAGAAAAAAGACAGAATAACTGCTTTTATAAATTTCATCCTCACTTTTAAACAAAACGTTTTCCCGGCTTCCACCCATTGGCAAAAATTATTTTCTCATCGAGTTTGACCATACCCTAGCGTTTTGGACACACAAATAGGAACACCCTGTATATATATATATATATATATATATATATATATATATATGCATAAATATAAATATACATATATATATATATATATATATATATATATATATATATATATATATATATATTATTAAGAATACAAATGGAGCGACAATTGTCTCCCGAGAACGTGTGCACTGGGAACGTTACTCTATCTCATATAGAGTGGGTTGGGACCACTTCAGCAGCGTGCCGCGGACGGACGCCGCGTTCCCGCGTTGGACTTCGAGGTCGAGGCGCTGTCTCAAGAAAGCCGCGGATCTCTTGTCACCGGTTGCGAGGTTCAGCTGCGTGCCCACTCTGTGGAGAAGTTTGCGAGTGAGGCTTCCCGGGCCGCCCAAAGTCTCGAAAGCCAGCGGTTGAAACTCATGTGGATAACCTATTGATGCGTACTTTGCGAGCTTTCTCGTTTCGGCTAGATTACCGGCGTGGCCTGCCGAGATCGCCCCGCCACCGACCATTGAAGGTGCTAATGAGTCGGTGACAGTGGCATCCCAGACAAGCATCCTGCCCCTACTGAAGGGAGTAAGAGTCATCCCATCCGGGCGCTTGCCATCGTCGACGGAGAGGCCCTGAGGCTCTAGAATGCAAGGGAAACCGCTTGATCGAAGCGCTCGGCCGAAGGTGTCGTTAATACCGGCATGCCTGGCCCGCCGTCCCGCACTCATGATGCACGATAACCCGTGATGGGCTAATTCGTCTACGGGGTGGCCGCATTTACACTGATGAGGGGAGACTAGGTCACATCCGAGACGAAGACCCACCCCGATTCGGGTTGTTTCGTCGTCCAGGAGGGTGCCCAGTGGGGCACTTGGAAGTGCATGAAGCCAGGCTCCAGATCCTTTAGCAGCTACAGCTCGAAGGCGAGCCTTTGTGGAGTCGTTGACAGCTCCCGCAAGTAAGCCGCTATACGCTTCGTCGTATAAGAATGTGCTCCAGTCATGTTGGCTTAAAGGGTTTTCCGGAGCGTCCCTGCAAACTATCTTTAGCTCCTCGTACAGGCGTCTCTGGTGTTCCTTGTACTGACAGATGCCGGCTTCGTCTAATAGTGCGATGGCGTTGTTCTCGCATCGGAAAAGGGAGGAAACTATCGCTGGCCCTGCAGCTACGAGCGGATCCGGGACTCCCAGACCCCCCCTTGAGATCGGTAATTGTGCCTGTTTTCGAGCGGAAGGCGCCAGCGATAGATTAAGGAGAGTCTCAAGGGCGTTTAGAGTTAACTCGTTTAAAGGACGCAGTTCGTCCAACCGCCCTGTTAGATCAGCTCCGCGAAGAAGGTGGGTGATCCTCGTAGCTGAGAACGACGATCGAAGTAAAAAGAGCGCGCGATGGGCGCCGAGTGGCGCGAGGTTGTTTGCGACGTCCTTCAGCTTGTTCTGCCATCTTTCAAGTGCGTGCGCGAGTCCTTCCGGTCGGAGGGGGACTCCCAAAAGCTCCAACTCATTGTCGTGAGTAACCTTACATCCGGGTAATAACGCTTGAAGGATGCGAAGGTCCGGGGCCTGTGCTGTATTACCTGTAACAAAGATCTCACATTTCCTGGGATTTAGCTCCAAACCCGAGGTCTCACGAAAATCAAGCACGCGCCGAATGTCGTCGGCAACCACGTCCACATCGCCCCCCAGAACGCCGTCATCCAGATACCAAATGTTGAGTGGGCTTTTAATAGAGTCAACTAGCTCTTTAATGCTCAGGCAAAACAGAGGGGGGGCCAAAGGATCACCCTGTTGCAACCCCGTGGCCGAAGCTATAAGATCATCTTGTAAGGCCAGGTAAGAAGCGGTGCGGTACGCCTGATTGACGTAGTGCGTCAGCTGTGGGCAGTGTGTCCCGACCGTCTTCAAGAGGTGATCTCGTCTTACAGTATTGAATGCATTCTTGAAATCAAGCTTCACGAGGACCCCAGGAAGCGTGCGCGATTCGATGTACGCCCGAGCGGCATGCACCGCGGCCTCAGCCCCGGCTGGTATGGCAAAGCCAAGCTGGTGAGGACCCGTCTCCCTCGCCAATCCTAACTCTGGTCCGATTACATGCAATCTTTGCGGCTAGCCTGCGCAAGGTGGAGGAACAGGCAATCGGCCTCACTGACCCGTCCGTCTTCTGTAAGGCGAAAAGCCTCGCTCCAAAAATTATAGGCAGCAGTTTGCGATGGAGGGGCGATCGGAGATAGTAAATCCATTAGCAGTCGGGGTCGTATAAAATCAAGGCCCCCGGCGGAACTCCTTGAAAAGCTCTTGACCGCGGCCATAACTTCTTCCCCTGATGTGGTGCAAGGAAGTGGAAGGCTGGGAGGGACTGGCCAGTCTAGGTCTGCTGGGGCCGGAGGGTGTTTTTCGCAAAGGGCCGTCAGGTGATCCGTGCTGGAAGCCAGGACCTCCGACGATCCGATCAGCCTGGCGGCTCCAGATACGTCGCCCTCGGTTAGCTTAAGAACGGTCTGGCGGACGCGATTATTCGTGAAAGTACGCTTTTGTGTGGGTCCCGGAGTTATGACCTCGGATAGGCGCGCTCCGTTGGAGAATTCACGTAAATTATGGCGGATTATAACAGAGAGTGATTGGGTGTCGTTGCGGGTAGGAGGCAGACGGAGAACCACTGGCGCGAACGAGAAGAGCGCACACCATGTATCGTTGTTGTTATCGGCTGTGACCCTTAAGAGGACGTTTGTCAGGGCCTCCGCCACCTGCTTCCTTACCAGTTTTGGGACGATTCTTACGAGTCTCAACTTCTTGGCAGCACCTTGAATATCTTCGATGATGCGGGCGGGTTTGCTGTGTGTTGTTGTCGATTGGTGTGGGCGTGGGTGTAGATATGTTTGAAGAGGCCGATGGGTGTTTGGCTGCTATATGTCTCGTAAGCCCTCTTCTTGTGTATTGGCCGTTACATAGTGGGCAAGTTATTCGATGTGAGTGAGTCGATGACCCTGGCCCGCCACTGGCTATATTACTGGCGTCCTGTTCCGTCATTATTGCATTATATGTTTAAGACTCTTCAACATTGGCAGTAGCTGCAAGAGGGGTTCTAAAACCACAACTAAGGCCTTAAGTTGACCCAACAGGTCGGAACCGCCCCCTGACACGACTTGCGACAATTGTGTTACAGCATCCGCCGTGGCGAGAATAGGCCGTGCGGGTCTAGGTGCTCGACGTACCGCGGCACGGGTTAATCGGCGCCGTGGGGCGAGCGTCCCCTTGTTTGTGTAGGATCTTCCTGAGCGTTTCTTGGGCTTCTTGGCGGGGAGTGGCCTGGGCGCAGGTAGTAGCAGCTGCGGGTCAGGGTCCTCGGGCGACTGTGAAATACCGCGGACGACGTTGGCGTAAGTAGGTGGCCCTCCTAGATGTTGCGGCGCGGTGCCTGATTGCAATGTGGTGTTTGGCCGACTGCTGGTGATCTCAGCAGCCGGGTAAGTTACCCGAACCTGCTGCAGAGTTCTAGCCTCGAGAAATAATCTGTTTCTCTCTTTGAGATAGATCAGACGGGGGCAGGATGGCGACCCGGACGGGTGAGCTCCCCGGCAGTTGATACACCGCGTTTGATTTGTGCAACTTGCGGCAAGGTGGCCTGGGTTGCCGCATTTTCTGCAGACCTGCTGTTGCGTGCACCGTTCCGCGAAGTGTCCCGGCCGTAGGCATTTGTGGCACAACCTAGGCTGGTCGGGTTCGAGCACGACTTGGTGCGATTGAAATCCCAAGAATATTGATGTGGGGGGTTGTTGGGCAAACAACAGAATTACTTTACCCAGAGGGACCCTAGCCCCGGACTGAAACCGCGTAAGGCGCTTTACATGGGTGACCCCAAGCGGTGCTAATTCCTTTAACATCTCTTCCTCTGTAAGGCAAGTTGGGACTCCCTGAATCGTCGCCCGAAATGATGTTAATGACGGGCAGTGAGTCGACACCGCGAAGTCTCCAAGGTTGGTGACTGGTAGTAGCTTCTGGGTGGATTCTATATCAGGAAGCCACACTATGATCGACTTCTGTCCCCGGATATCTTTGATTTGGGTGACAAGGCAAAGATGTGTTTGTAAATGGATAGAAGTGAACCCTCGGGAAATCCGTTTTAGCACCTTCCGTCGTCTCTTTCTTCTAATGATTACTTTGAACGCACCCACCGATCCCTTCGATAAATCTTCTTTAAGTTTCTCCAGGTTTCGTTGTTCTTTCGAAAGGGCCTTTTTTTCCCTTCGGGATGTCACCGTCACAAATCCATCATTCGATGTCTTCTCCTGAGTTTCGGCTTCGCTTTCTGGCGGCGAAGCTGGCTTTTTCCGTTTGGCGCCAATGCTAGGCTTGTGTGCCGAGCTCGTCTCACATGGAACATGCGTGTCCATTGTCGAAGTCGATTCGACGTTCTCGGTCGTTCCCTCTGGTGCATGTTCGTTGGACGCCGGCACGGAGGACGCGCACTGTCGCAGGCGAGCTATATCCAAAGTAGGTGGAGGCGACGGCCCTCCCGAACTGCCGGGCGGCATCTTAGGAGCTTTCCGCAGAGAGTTCTCGCAGGAAACAACTAAATTAACAAAGTTGTACTCACTGGCGCGCTCCCACTAGCGTAGATAAAAAAAATCAATAAAAAGAGGGAGAAAAAAACACACACTGTGCGGGTTTCGAACCGAGGCCGTTAGGCTGGTGAACGCCTGCGCTACCACCTCGGCTATGTTGTCTGTTGCCACCACCGCACCGTATATATATATATATATATATATATATATATATATATATATATATATATATATATATATATATATATATATTTATATATATATTTATATAGAAAATATTGTGATGATTTATTAATCATTTACAATACGTTTGCACACTCGGCAGTGCTCGCCTCAATAAAAATGGTGGTAAAATATGTCACGTGAAGTTAAGAGTCAGTTGTCCGTGTCCTTGCTTGATGGTAGCCCCCGCTCTTATGGACCCGGTGCGAGCGATATATCCTCAAGGTTCCTTGCAAAGTTAAAACGGTGAGATCCATAAGATTCCTCTTCGTGACGCCGAGCCCCAAGAGCGTCCTCGCAGATTCGGAGTCCCATACACCACTCATAGAGATAGTAATGGATCCGAATCTGCGAGGTTTTTTGCGGGTAGGGGAGCGCCGCTCTTGGGAACTCGACGTCATATTTGGCGATCTTGTCTTGCCGTGCTCTTGCCAGGTCCCGGTTCGGGCCGCAAACCTCGGCATCTAAAACCCAGACCTCGGTGTTGTTATTACGAGGTCGGGCTTTAGACCCGGTGCGCCCGGTCGACGGAATACTCGCTCACGAACCACCTCATGACCCCTTTCGCGGAGAAGACGCGCCACGCGATCACAGACGTCGTCATGTCTCTTTATGGTTGTTTGTGTGTTGTATCGCACATCTGAGCGACATGAGCCAACGTCTCAGGCGCATGACACCCGTGCCTACAACGTTTGTTGTAGCCCGGGCGTCCCCTGGCCAATCTGGCACGCGTTGGTAGTGCGTTGATCCTGAGCTTTAGTAGGTTTAAATACTCCTTACCAGATAGGTAGGGCATACCCTTAATCCAGTAATGTTACAAAGGGCGTTTCGTGTGCTTTTTTAAAATGTGCCCCATCGAACGTGTTGTGTAGTTGTTGAGACCAGTAATCGGTCTCTTGTGTAGCGGTCTCAATGGAGGTTTCCCAAGCGCTCGCAAAGAAGTCTTGTTTCGCAAGATCTTTTTAAAGTGCTCAGTGGTATATATATATATCTATATATATATAGATATGCATAAATAGTAAATAGACATATATATATATATATCTATATATTTTTTTTTTTTTTTTTATATATATATTTTTTTTTGTATGAACCGATTGTGAGATTGCAAAATTGACATCATACTCGTGTTTCGTTCATGCGCTCAAAAATGCAAGCCATTTAAATTAACCCAAACCGAAATTATCACCAAAAAACATGAGTTGCTATTTTGTGCAAACACACAGATATATACAAATAGGCATAGATATAAAAAAAAAAAATAGAGATAGATATAGATAACATATATTATAATAGGCAATATATAAAAAAAAATATTTATATATATATAATAAGATATATATATATAAGTTCCTAAGAGCGGCGCTCCCTACCCGCAAAAACCTCGCAGATTCGGATCCATCACTATCTCTATGAGTGGTGTATGGGACCGAATCTGCGAGGACGCTCTTGGGGCTCGGCGTCACGAAGAGGAATCTTATGGATCTTACGTTTTAAGTTTGCAAGGAACCTTGAGGATATATCGCTCGCCGGCGTCCATAAGGGTCCATAAGAGCGGGGGCTACCATCAAGCAAGGACACGGACAACTGACTCTTAACTTCACGTGACACCTTTTTACCACCATTTTATTAAGGCGAGCATGACGAGTGTGCAAACGAGTTAATGAGAATGTATCATCACAAAGATATAGAATAGTTATATATATTTAGAATATAGATATATATTATAATTATATATATATATAATATATATGATATATATCTACGTTCGTGTACTCTGCTATGCATCCAAACAAGATGGCCGCGCCCATGTTGGTTAGGCAGCTGTTTATCCACGTAGTGTTCAGGGTTGAATAAACACTAGGTTACACTGGAAAACAGCCTACGTAGTTCACTGAGTTTCTAACTTACTTTGTCACGTAGTGTCTCTGTGTATTCCTGAACGCAATAGGGCGCTTTTGCACACTAGCTAGCCCGAAATTATCTAAAAAACTTCGTTTTCAGAGCACTTATTGGGAGCCCGATCAAAACACGTCCATACTCGTTCATGCACACACCAGACAGTGGAGGAACGCAGTATTATGGCTATAGGGCCAAACCTTGAGAGGTCTTCGGCAATTGATTCGAAGAACACTCACCACTCCTGTCGGTCGTAGTAGTACTAAAAGGAGAGCGGGCTGACAGAGAGTGAAGCTTAAGGGGGGGAGGTGCGTTTAGGGGTATGATCTCGGCGGAATAATATCCAACCGTCGGGGGTGAGTCCCACACTGCATAGGGTCTGAGTCTCCATCTACACCTTTGATAATGGCAGGCACAAGTCAACATTAGACCTGACATTTGCATCAGAGGGACTACCGCACGAGTAACCGACTGGAGGATTCACGGGAAGCAAAAAACTATCCGACCATCTTACGTAACCTTCTCTGTCAATCTAACTTCTTCTCAGCTTAATCCCTCTACACAACCGCAATGCTTTTCCCAGGCTAAATTATACCCGCCTGCAGAAAGCATTAAGAAGAAAAGTACATAACATTACTGAATGCTCGGCAGCAGAAATCTTAACTACTAGAGGAAGCATGCCGAGAGTCCAGCTCCGTCCACACCCTAAGATAGCCAATCATCCACCGTGCTACTGGTGGAATAATTGGATTGCCGAAAAGCGAAGGGCTGCCACCGCATACGGCGAGTATGCACGCGCCGCAGAGCAAGGCACCGACGAGAACTCTTCTACCTATGGAAGAGTACAAAGAAGCACACGAAGAGCCTTATGTAAGGCCATTAAGATAGTAAAGAAGACCATGGATCTCTCTGGGTGAGGAGGTCGAGGGAAACCCTTGGGGCAAAGGATACTGATTGTGCGAAAAAAAAATGCGCCACGCGCAGCCGCCTTTACCTGTAGAAGTGGCGCGACGATTGTAAATGCGCTTCTTCCACAAAGACATGCTGGAGTCGGGACTCTTTGAAGAAACCTCAGATATTTCCTTCGAGCCAATCTCAATTCAAGAGATCAGAATTGTGGCTGAACGCATACGACCAGGGAAAGCGCCGAGCCCAGATGCTGTCCCCCTCAAGCAGTACGTGTACTCCTAAAGAACATCCAAAGGTATTCAAACGCATGATGAACACAATTCTCACCAGCGGAGAATACCAAAAGCCTTGGAAAACGGCACGCCTAATCCTTATTCCGAAACCCGGGAAGCCACAAGGAGACCCCTCAGCATTACCGCCCTATAAGCATGCTCTCTGCCTATCCAAGGCAGCTGAGCATATTATCAACGGGCGACTAGTACAGAATTAGAAGACAAGAAGGCGCTGTCAGAAAACCAGCATGATTTCCGCGCCGGGCACTCCACACACTCGGCTATCAGCAAAGTTCTAAACATAGCTAAAACAAAAAGAAATTCACCTATCGCAAACCGGGCGCACTGCCTGGCCGTCCTTATCGATTGTCAAAACGCGTTTAATACGCTCTCGTAGGACGCCATAACCAAGCACTTGGAAATAAAGGCGTGTCTCCCTACCTACGACGTATCCTAGCGTCGTATCTAAAGGACCGAGCATCTACATACGATGGAGTGGACTACGCCGTCACTGCCGAGGTTCCCCAAGGATGTGTAGGGACCAACCCTGTGGAACATAACCTATGGTGGAGTACTAAGACTGCCGCATCCCCCGGGAGTCTTTCTATCGCCTTCGCAGACGATCTGGCACTGACCGTTACCGCCAGAGTGACGAGGATTTGTCGAAGGTACAGCCAACGGAGCCTTGGCGGATATCCGACAACACCTCCGCACGCTTGGCCTCGAACTAGCTTCACAAAAAACAGAAGCAATCCTTCTAAAGGGTCAGAAGCGTCCGCCACGCAACCTAAATTTACACCTGGAAGGCCATCCAATAACACTCACGCCCGTGGTCAAGTACCTAGGCGTGATCATGGATGGAGCCCTCACAGGAACACCTCATGTGCGCTATGCAGCTGAAAAAGCAGCCAAAGCCTCAGCAGAGTTACGGAAAATCCTCCCACGGACCAGAGGAGCAAGCGACTCTCGGCGCCGATCTTAGCATCAGTAATAGCATCAGTAATAACGCATCATGTTATACGCCGCACCCTTATGGGAACGCACTACTACAAGAGCTACAACACGTCGTTCCTCAACAAGACCCAAAGACCTATGGCGCTCAACCTAACACGAGCAAGTCGCACGGCTTCCACAGCAGCCGTATAGGTACTCTCCAGACAAATTCCCTGGGACTTAAGAGTAAAGAATTGGCATCAAGAAACCCTGTAACCAACGTTCTGACGGAGGACACACTAGTCAGCAGAACCGACACACACTAAGCGGATGGAGCCAGCAATGGGAAACAATCCAGCCGGGCCATCCTGGATATTGGACAAGATCAATACTTCCTGATCTTAAAAAATGGTACAGCCTCAAACACGACTCGCTTACCTACCCAATCGCGCGACTGTTAAACAGGCCATGGTGCCTGTTTTCAGCAGTACCTACACCGCATTGATAAAACTGACTCCCCTGTATGCCGCATGTGCAACTCGGGGGAGCCGGATGATGTTAGGCACTGCTATGAACGGTGCTCCTTCTTCGACACGTGCGAGAGCTATTGTCCCGGAACCTAGGACTGCAGAACCCCCTGACATGCCAGGCCCTTGTAGAGGCGCTCCTCAAAGATCACAAATCCTGGATTCTAGTAAGAAGGTTCGCACAAGGTATCTCGAGGCGAAAATAACCGCCGCACAAAGCCGAGCAGCCTAATTGGCAAGAAGAGTGGCCAGGTGAAGAAGAAATCTCGAGAAGACAGTACCCACACTACCGAGGCTTTAACAACGTCGCCCGGTGTGCATAACGCATTTTACCAGTTACTTCTATAAAATAAATATACAATATATATATATTTTTTTTTTTTTGCATATATATATATATATATATATATTTATGCATATATATATATATATACAGGGTGTTGCAGAATTTTTTTAATAGATTATACAATTGTAGAGCTCGTTAAAGCAAATATTTTTCCAATGGAACTAGTCTCTGAGAAGTCTTGTTTCGGAGTGAGAGCGAAATTACTACAATTTGTGACACTAGAATAGGAGCATAAAATGTGCTGTTGCGAGACCGGTCAGAAGATGCGACACGGTCGTTAGAAGAGAATTCGTCAAAATGAAGTTTTTTATTAGCTTTCACGCCAAATACTTCAGAATCATAACCCTACGACTACCCACGTGTTCAAAGCTATTTATGACGATCATTTTGGTACCAAACTTATGGCAATGCGAACTGTGGTTGCAGAGTAATTACGATTTTTAGGTGGGATATCCAGATTAAGTGCATGAGAAATGACTGTGTGGCGACGTTCACTACCGCAGACGTGTCGCGCGACAGCCGCAGCGCGTCATTCATGCACTTAATCTCGACATGTTCGCCGAAAA
>QVRM01002937.1:0-70713 GCA_003439945.1 Dermanyssus gallinae | reverse complement strand
CTCGACGGCTAAGGCAGCTGACGTATTGACGAGGGCCTCCTCCCCGGCCCCACACGACCGACGACGGATGTCCGATTGCCGATGGCGGTCGTGGTGGACTTTCGATGGCGACCTACGAGACGCTGGGCTGCGC
This sequence comes from Dermanyssus gallinae, assembly GCA_003439945.1. Classification (NCBI taxonomy): domain Eukaryota; kingdom Metazoa; phylum Arthropoda; class Arachnida; order Mesostigmata; family Dermanyssidae; genus Dermanyssus; species Dermanyssus gallinae. Next base: position 70,580 of record QVRM01002937.1, on the reverse strand, counting down.
TGTCAGCTGCGCAGACAACACAACAGAGCCAGCCATACACCCGAATACGCATACAGTTGGCCGAATACATAGACAGTGAACAGTCCAGGCAGACAGGCAGGCAGGTATACAGCCAACCAACAGGACCAGAACCAGGACCAGGAACGACGACGCGCGAGCGAAACTACTGATCAATAAGACTATGGCTGGCCGCGATGACGACGACGACAACAGGGACGAATCGACCACCACCACCACCATCAAAAGCATGACGGGAGAGAGAAAACCTCGGGAAAGACTGAGAGAAGAAGAGAGAGGGGCCCAAGAGCTTAGGCAGAGAGGTAGGAATGAAAAATCGTACGTCGCGGTTGTTGTTGTTGTTGTGTTTTCATCTTTATTGTTGTTGTTATTGTTGTTAACAAATTGTTGTTGTTGTCGTTGTTGTTAGAGACGTCGGCTGTTGTTCTGACTATGGCCGCCACCGTTGTCAACTCAGGCCGATGAAAATCGAACGAAATCGAACGAGTCGCGCCGGTCAGCAACAGCAGCAGCAGCAGCAGCCGCAACAACAACAGCAAAAGCAGCAACAATAACAGCATCAAGTCCAGCAGCTAAACAACAACATTTACAGCCATCATACAGCGTTAGAGGCCTCTTATATACATAAGTATATAAGTTTTCTTTCCATTGATATGACGTACGTTTGCTTGATATTTGTCACCCTTCCGCCAATCACCAATTAGTTGAACGTTTTCTTATTTCTGTGCCCGCACCGCGCGCCGGTTTCGTATCAACGTCTCGATAGACACTTCGCCAGTTCAGCAATAATCCGACAATAGATGTCGATGATCATTGGATCACCCAGCAGCAGCAGGCCTAGATCGGAGCCGAGAATCCGTGCTTGGATGCTTGGAAGCCTACGATCTACCACCGCCGATGACCGCATGGAATGAACCTGGTCACGAAACGAGTCGAAACGTCACCAACAGTCGCCGCATAAGCGCGCCGCCGCCGCCGTAATCAAAGGTCTTCTGTCCGTTCGTTCATTGTCCCCCACAATGGTCGCAATCCAATTGTCCAGAATCGTTATGCACGGCGCTGTCCCGGCCGGACAACGTCTTTCAGTTGTTTTCTTCTCTCTTTTTCGTTTTCTCGTTTACTGGTCTTGTTGTAGGATTATCTCGATATAGCTCATTCGCCGTTGTCGCTTCGCAAAGCGAGCGCATCCGCTCCACGCCTCCAGTGTGTTTTCCCGCGCTCGCATGGATCGACGCCCCTTAATGTAGGCCTGGAGGGCAAGGGTTGAGCCAGCGCAGACAACACAATCACCACGTGGGGAATACCGGCCGGCAGCATCCAGCCACAAGGAGGAATAGCCACACAATCGGACATAATTGATTTGCACGTTCGAACATTCAACGGGCAGAACGCTAGTCATGTAGTCAGTGGACATTACAATAGGGATGACGACAACGATGACGAGTCCCACAAGCAGAGCCAGAAGGACGTACGTAAAAAAACGCTAGTGCGACGGGACCAGCAGCAGAATTTCAATCGAGCACGATTCTCACGCGCGTCTAACCTTGGTCGCAACTCTTTCCTTCCGGCAGGAGAAGGGGGCAGGAATAAAAAAATAGAGAATGAGAGAGACAAAGAGGAAAAGGTCTTCCAGCACACAGAAAGAAGGCCAGACTAATGTGTTGCTTTCTACGGGTAGCGCCGTAGTCCGTTGTTGTCATCGGCATACGACGCTCAGATCCCTGTACGTAACCCATGCGACTCAGCCGCCCCAGATGTCGTTCGCACATTCTAGTTCTGTACCTCTTCCTCCTTGGTTGCATCTTCAGACATCTATCAGACATAGATAGAGCTCTGTACACGCCAAAGATTACGAAGATGTGGCGGTCGCCGCCAGCAACACGCAACAATACAAATAGCAACTTCCGAACGACAAACACAACAACAACGACAACAATAACACTAGTTCACCAATGAAAAACAACAGCGACAACAACAACAACACTAGTTCACCAAAGAACATCAACAACAACAACAACAGCGACAACAACAACCCTGGTACACCAATGATAACATCAGCATCAGCGGCAACAACAACAACAACAACAGCAGTACCAACAACATTACACCAACAAGACATCCAGGTTGGCTGAAACAATCATCTATTGGTCGTAGTTGCACGTAATTGTCTCGTTACATCGTTGTTCTAGTAATAGCTGTCTGGCTGGCCCTCCGTACATCCGATAAATGATTCTATGGAACGTCGCTGCTGCTGCTGCTGCTGCGGCTGCAGCGGCACTTTCTACTCACAATCGCCAGTAGCTACTACTGCAATCACAGTCCACAAATGATGATGTTCCGCTGAAAGACAGCGGATAGATAAATGAACCGATAGAGAAAGAACGGACGGAGAGAGAGAGAGCGAGGGAAAGAGAGAGAGCGAGCGGAGGAAGAGAGGGGCATATTCACGGCCGGGATCTCGATCATCTCGTCAAAGTCGTTGGGTCCGTTTTTGCCCGTCTCTTTGTCGGGTCTCTTGTCTCTTCCTTCCTGTCATCTCCTGATGATCCTGTCATCTGCGAGTCGTCGTCTCTAGTTCTCACTCCGATTCCCCTTCCTTCTCTCGGTATCTCTCGTATCGTTGTTAGCCAGGTTAATCGACAACAGCGAGCGCTAGAAACATGTCGCCCTCCGTGCATCTGCCCTATGTCTGGCATCGGACATCAGAAGAGTCACCGGCTGGCCCGGCCGTCTGGCCAGCCAACTATATCAGCAGCAGCAGCAACAATAACAACAATAACAACGACAACAACAACAGCAGCAACAACATTAACAGTAACAAGAACAACGACAACGACAATAGCAACAACAGCAACAACAATAACAACAACGACGGTGACGCCGACGACGACTGACGCTACTTAAGATATTCTTCACCCCCTCTGTACCTTCCCGCGCGAGCCCATCGCGTTTCACCTCCCTCCAGGAAACACGTAATCATCATAGAAGAAACGACGCAACGAACAATAATAGAATCTTGACCGGGCGGGACACGCACGTCCACTTACAAACTGGACATCAATAATCGCTTCCCTCTCCACCTCATCCCAGCACATCGACAAAACGATAGCATCGTTTGTCGATGCATATCTTGCAAGGGGCATTGTTTTATTTGCTTTCTATCTGTCTTGAATGTTCTGCTACTATATTATATATATATATATATATATATATATATATATATATATATATATATATATATGAACGCAATTATTGTAGGCTACAATTTCCTCTATTACGATATCTTATCGAGCAACCCCCTCCAATGCACTCCGTTCTCGTTGATCGCAGCATTGCTTAGTTGATCAAAGTTGTTGTGCGACTTTTCTTACACTGCTGGCTTAATGGTGGGTCTATTTAGTAAAACCGTAGTCTATATAGTAATGAGTCGTAATATATACATGAACGTTGTGACGCCGCCCGTTTGTTGTTGTTGTTGTTATATTTGCTATTGCTGTTATTGCTATTGTTGCTATTGCTGTTGTTGTGGGTATTGCTGTTGTTATGGCTATTGTTGTCGTTGTAGTTGTTGTGGTCGCTGTCGATATGCGATGATTATTGTTGCTGTCTTGTTGTTGTTGTTGTTGTTCTCTGTTCTGGGTGTCGTTGTAGGTCATCACCTTCGTACGATGAGAGCGCCACAGCACAGTTATCTACATGTTGTAGCCTCAGTGCGTAAATGCTTAAAGCCCCCTAGTCTGTATGCCTCTACCCCACCCAATCGGCCCGATCCATACAGACGTGCGCTACCGACTCTTCCCCGTCGATCTCTGTTGTTGTTGTTGCTGCTGTTGTCGTCGTCGTGTGGATCTCGACGGGTAGATTGACGTAGGTTGACCGTTGCCCGCCAAACTGTCTGCAGGCATTTTGACAGCGGCGACATCATCGTCGTCATCGTCGTCGTTCAGGCGTCGATCCTCACAGCCCGTCTGGTACAGCGGGCTAGTGCCCGCTATTTTTTAGCCCAGGGCTGTCGCTTTGCTGCTGCTGCTGCCGCTGTTACTGCGCATTGAATGGAGAATCTATATACATACGAATGTATACATACTATATTATATGTAGATTAGATCTATATCTATAATATATTATATATATATATATATATATATATATATATATATATATATATATATATATATATATATATATATTCCTATATACTTATATGTATATAGGATAGCGACACAGAGCTATATATCTCTACGTATGCGTAAATACACGTATACACACTCGTGCCTTTATTATGTTTATTGTGTGCATACCGCGCCGAGAGTCGGCTAACACATTCCAACAAGGAAACCGTAGCATTGGGCCGCCCAACTCATCGGCGCGCTGATAGACAGACGGGCACCGATCAAAACAATCAACCGATTAATACGTAGAATCTTACGCATATTTCAAACACGCACACGTTATCCACATGGGTACGTATGTATGTATATATATCATATATATATATATATATATATATATATATATGAGTATAACTTCGCATAAATAAACATGTCATTGTTTTGTGAACGAACGTAGTGCTAAGTTTTCTTTTTAAGCATGATGTGGCTATTTCCAACTTTTATACAAAAACGAGGGTAAACTTCCAATGTGTGAGGACGTAGCTATGTGAATCAGTTCTTCCTTGTCGCCATTATCTGACTCAATTTTATACAACATAATCATTATAATCATCATTATCATCACGGTAATGACTCTCTAGTAGCGATCCTAATAGATAGGAAACAAAACTTCGCAAATTAAGCATAGACGAGCCACCACCTCGAAAGCAAGCCAAAATCGGCATACCAGTATCAAATGTAAAGGTGCGCCGTGCATGCAGCAACAACAAGCATACAGAGAGACAGACCGATTTCTACCGAGTATCCATTGTCCATTGAGAAAACGACAATAAACAGATAGCAGTAATAGGTTACGTGTCTGCCTGTCACGCTACGAACGGCTGCCTTTATCTTTCCATTCGAGCCTCTCGGTGGTGCCCAATAAGCCACCTAGCGGATGGTGTGAGTCTCGAGAAAAACAACGAGAATGAGGACGTCAAAAACATTAAGTGACCTGACACGTCACATCGTGGTTGGTTGTACACCGTGAGTAGAATCCGTAGAATATGATATTCAATTATGGTTGCGCTCAGAGTTGTAGTATTCGTTATTGTATAAATATATATATATATATATATATATAATATATATATATATATATATTATATATATATATATATATAAATATATTTATATGAGCGGAATTGTCGTCACATGACTAAGTTACGATCAACATAACGTTATTACTTCAACTACGACTACGACTCAGCTCGCAGCCATTCAGCTCTCGTTGTTGATGATGTGACTGGTACCGTGGTTGTTGTTGTAGTTGATGTTTTTCATGCTGACCGACCGGTGAATGGCGGCGGCGACTTATATCGTTACTTGTGACCGCGAGGAGTCAGATTCTAGATTGACTCGCTTTAACTGTTGCCACCTTTCATTGATGCCGCCCGATGTTGTTGCTGCCTGTTAATGTTTATCATGTTCACGTTCGTCTGATTGTAACTCTCGGTTGCATGCAATACATATATATATATATATATATACATATAGAAAATATTATGATGATGTATTAATCATTTACAATACGTTTGCACACTCGGGAGTGCTCGCCTTAATAAAATGGTGGTAAAAAAAAATATATATACATTCTCGGTATCGTTTTTGTTGCTGCGATTGTTGTTGTTGTTTTTCTTTGCAGCTACGTTTCCCTGTTGTCACTCGTGTGTGCTCACGCGTTTGCCGCCGTCCTTAACGCCTTTCGCGTCTATATTTCGGTTATTACTATTATCGCGATGACCAGGTCACGACGCGACGGTTGTTGCTGTTGTTGTTGTTGTGGCTATTGTTGTTGTTGTTGTTGTTGGTTTGCTATTGTTGTTGCCGTTGTTGTTGTTGATAGCAAAAACACTGAAATGCCTGCTATAGCCGTCATGGTCGACACCACACCGTACTGTACCGTCGTCACATTAGCCTTTTTTTCCCTCTTATGAGGCTGCTTTGCAGGTATGCCCAGTCTGCAGAGCAGCCATACTGAAGCAGCCGAACATCGTTCTCAGTTTCTATCCGCGTCGTTTGCAGCCGCTTGCAGCCTCTCGTTTGCTATTGTTCTTCTGGTCACCAACTGTCATCCAGCCACCTGCTGCTGCCAAGTGTTGTTGTTGTTGTCGTTGTTGTTGTTGTTGTTGTTGTTGTTGTGGTTGTGGTTGTGGTTGTTGTTGTTGTTGGTTGTGATTGTGGTTGTTGTTGTTGTTGTGATTGTTGTTGCTCCTGCTGCGTGTGTTGTGCGCTATTGCTGCCGATAATGTTGTGCGTTGCATACGTCAACAACAACAACTCAGCTCAAATGAACTCCTTTGACTTATTCTTCTTTGTCGTCGTCGCCGTCGTATTCTTGTTCTTGTTTTTCTTCCTGTTGTGACCATTGCTGCATCTGCTGCACCTGAACAAACAGTCAGATTCAACAACGTCAGAGCAGCAAGCGTCAACAACAACAACAACAACGACAAATACGGCTACAGTGGTTGTCGTCGTCGTTGTAGTTGTTGTAGTTGTCCTTGTTGATCCGTCCCGCAAACCCGGACACAGCAACCGTAACGGCAGCAACAACAGCGACAACAACAATAACAACAACAGCATCAGCCACAGCAACAACAGCGACGACAACAACAACAACAACAGCAACCAACCTCAGCGACAACAACAACAACAGTTGGATGTCAGCAGCAGCAATGGATGTCTGACCCACTTCAATGTCTCGCCACGTCGTCGTCATCATCACACATCGTCAAGAGAAAAATAAAGGAGAGCACACGAACGAAGGAAAATCCAAAAGACGAAGTGGTTACGACGAAAACGCCGCTAGACCAGCTGGCCGGCCGGTGGATCGGCGTGAACGGAAATTATCACTACAGGTCGAAGATGCTGATGTGATGTGACAACAACAGCAACAACAACAACCATAAGCAGCAGCAACAACAACAATAGACAATCATGCCGAGACAACAAGCGTAACACGTCGTGTCGAACAAGACTGGACGTCGTCGGCACTGACGACGACGACGACGGGGATATTGGTTGTTGTTGTTGTTGTTGCTGCCGCCGCAGCTGTTGTTGTTGCTGCCGCCGCCGCTGTTGCTGCTGTTGTTGTTGTTGTTGTTGGTTTTGTTGTTGTTGTTGTTGTTGTCGTTGTTACTGTTGGTGGTGTTGTTGTCGTTGTTGCTGCTGCTTCTGTTGTTGTTCTGTGACGTCGGCAAACGCGCCGACGCGATTCTGTCCAGCAAAAGCAACGTACGATCTGGTGACGACATGGGTCTGTCGGTCTGTCTGTCCGTCTGTCTGGTGGCGTAGATCAAGAAAAGAATATGCTTCCCTCTCTATCCGTCTCCGTCTCCTTATTGCTCTCCGTCTTTCGCCGGGAAACAATCGATCGGCCAGCCAGCCAGTAGTCAGCAAGTTAGCTGACTCAATAGGCAATAGACGAAGGCCTCCGGCCGATATGCTGCTATATAGTCTAGAAGATCGACTCGATAGCTGGTAGTAGCCTACTATGTTGTTGTTGTTAATGTTGTTCTATTTGTTGTTAATCTCACAGCGTAGGTGTTGCACGTACATTTGTTGTAGGGAAGGAGGGAGTGAGGGGCAATGGCAGGGTTGCGCGGACGTTGTGCGAGTTAACCCAACGACAACCACAGCAACAGCAACAACGACAACAACAACAACAACAAATATCAACAAAAACCTCTACCTCACATAGTGCTACAATCAGAACCACGAGTTGTACGCCCTCTTGTTGCCTAGACTAAGGACTACAATCTCACATCGTCACCACTCAAGTTTGCTTCCGACGTGCACTCCGTCAGTGTCGAATTCGTCGTCATTTTCGTCACAACGCTGTCGTTATTGTCACTGATGTGACAATAACGTAATGTGTTCTGTTATTGCTGTCGTGGCTGCTGCTGCTGCTGCGGCTGCTCTTGCTCTGGTTGTGGCTACCCCACCACCTCGGTGTTTCGTCCTCCCGACTCTCTCGACAGCGAACAACGTCAAAAAGCGCCGAACCGGCCTTTTAGAACAAAGCGTACCCCTCTCTTCAGTGGTCGAGGCAATGACCCGTAGCTCCCCCCACCGTCCCTACGCGCCCTGACGCGTTCGCCCCCTAAAGTAGCTTATGAAACGGTCTCAGCCAGTCCAAAGTACAATCGTCCTGGGCTCTCTCTCAATCCGTCTTCGATATGGCAGCAAACATCTTATTGACTTTTCACCTAGGCATACACCGATAAGGGCCCCGCCCTTTCGCTCTCGTACATATATATAAATATATATATATATATATATATATATATATATATATATATATATATATATATGCAATCCACTGGCTTTCGGTTAATCATCTGCGAACCAATACAACGGATCGAAAATACGATTCGGCTTATTCCGTATTCCAATAGCCATGATGGGAGTCTCCTCTACCAGAAGAAGAATACAAGGAGAAGCAATATTTTATTGTTGCTGCCGCGCTTTCTTGTAATCATTGTCGTCTCCGCTTGATCGTCAGCTGCTGCTGCTTCTGCTTTTGTGCTCCTGGTTCGATGATATTATTGTTATAGCTGTCGTTATTCGCGATGTTCTTGGTAGAGCTGTTTTTGTTTACCTTATCGTAGAGAGAAGTTCGTTAAAACCGCGATGCTCTCCGATTCAGCTTCTCCTTTTTTATCGAGCTATCAAGAGAACACATACGTTTTTTTTTCTATTTTTGACTCGGCTAACTCGATTGCTCCATTCGCCAGCGAGAGCATCATTTCAATCAACTCTTTATGATCGAATTAAATTTGACGGCGGCGCTGCTGGCCGCCGATCATGGCCTCTTCTCGTCATTGCGGGTTCCAATGCCATCACTTTTAATCATAATATTATTATGATTAAAAGTGATGTGTATGATTATTATTATTATTAATATTAGTGTATTTGCCATTCATTTGTCAATGTGATGAAGGCTCGGCCCAGACGCCGCAAATATAAAGAAGAGTTCAAATGAGTTCAAAATCGTTGCGTTGTCAGTGCAGCTACCGTCGGTCGCTCTCAGTTCGCCACACTGAGACATTCGGCAAGACCTAGTGACCGGCTATAGTAACCGGACAATTCAACCGAATTACTAAGAAACTGCAACCTCGGCGTTAAACCAGACTCACGTTGCTGAAAGAACACACACAGTCAAGTCAAGTGTCAATAAATCCCACCCAATTTAGCACACACCTAGTACTAGTAGTACAGCGTTTCATGAACATACAACTCTACGTGTGTAGACGTTACGTGAGTAACCATGTTAATTGAAACGCTTCGCGAGTAACCATGTTAATTTGGACTCTTCGCGAGTAACCATGTCACCCCCCCTCGCTCGGATTCTTAACTATGCCAGAGATTAGATCAACCAGCGTGCGACAGTGCAGACAAGCACACTGTTTATACACTGTTGTGTGTCTGTTTCATCATGTTCACGTGCGCTATCGACGCAACGTGTCATGGATTCGGCGGAATCCATGAGCGAACTCTGACTGCGAACTGACAAAACGCTCGAGCTGTTGCTATAACAATTGCTATAGCAATTGTTATAACAGCTCGTGCGTAGTTCAGACGCTGCCACCAGGGGCGGCTGTCCGAGTCGAGCGGGGGGGGGGGGGGGGGGGGGCTGGCTCGATGAAAATGGACAACGGACACAATACGTATATAAACACTTGTTGGTCTCCTCGCGTTCTCGGCAATCTCTCTCTCTCTCGATCCCTGTTGGTGTTTGTCTGGTTGGTTGGTCGGCGGTCGGTCGACGTTGTGAGTCAGAACCAGCGAATAGAAGTAATCCAGATGAACACGGACGACAAACACGTCGCCGTCGGCGGGCCAGAGAATGGACGCCAGGTCGGAGAATGCGCCGTGTTCCACGAATCGCCGAGCTCCGTTTGTCGTCGTCGGTGATGCTATCCGTGTCTTTTGCTTGGACTGCCGACAATACGCCGTCGAACAGAAGAGCGGTTGTATCGCTCCTCGCGCGACTACGCAGGCAGCTTCCGAGATGCTACACGGCAGCAGCAGCAGCAGCAACAACAACAACAACACGATGACAACGATGCTCTACAAGCTCAATTACTCAGCTGCACATACAACACACAAATGTATATATATATATATATATTTATATGCATTTGTAGAAAGGCAACTCAACATCTCAAATCAACACCTGTAGCTACGGGCAATGCCGCTCCTGTTACTGCAATCTGCCCCTAATAGTGTGATCAGCGTTGTGGTCGCCGTCGTCGTTGTTGTTGCTGTTATTATAATGTATTGTTATTGTGTTATTGTTTTAATATTGACTCGGCCAGGCCCACACACAAAAAAGGCGCGCAGGATGCTTGACAAACAATCTAGTGCAAAGACACTGATAGAAGGGCTGACGTTAAAAAAAACGTAACCAAAAATATAATAGAATAGGACAAGTAAGCAACATTTGATTACGAGACGCGCCGTAGTGCTCACAGCCAATGCAAACAATCAAACAAGCAACCAATCAAGCTGTACCTTGTAGTACGCTAGGCTGTTCGTTCCTGCTGCTGCTGTGCTGCGGCGGTTGCTGTTGTTGTGATTGTGTGATTTTTGCTGTACTCTAGTTATGCTTGTCCTACCTGTCCCTGTTGTCGGACCATTTTTATATTTTTTTCATTGGGTTTAATGTCGTCACCGGGTCGTCGAAGCGTCACGAACCCTCCCTGCATTTCTTGTCTATAGGTGACGAGACAACGCTCGACCACGCTCGATTTAACAAGGTGTCGTCGGGAACGAACACCACGGCGACGATGACGACGACGACAAATGAAAAGCTGGCTAGAAGAAGCGGGCTGCATATAATTCGACATTGCGAAGCGTGGCGGACCTGAAGCCACGCTTTTGCGAACTTTTTTTTTTGTTTGTTCTACTAACACCACCTTGGCGGCTGTTGGTGATTATTCAGGAAACTTGTGGCGAGCGGCGAAAAAGGAATCACAAAAAAGCCACTGAAATCGTAACAACAACGGCAGCAACAACAACAACGTAGCTGACTCCCTGATCACAATAATAACGACAATAACAACAAAGGCAACAACGACCTCGTACGAACAACAATGTCAGACAATATAATGCAACAATAACAACAAAATAAAGAACAAAAAAACGACAGCGTGTGTTTAACCCGTAGAACATGTTCCAGTGGTTTGTAAACGTCTCGGGCTATCGGCAGTTTGCGAATTCGACTGTCGAATTCGCGCCATAAGCCAATCCAAATTCGACGCAAGTAAGGAGTAAAATAATGCATGATTAGCTGCGCTTGTAGAGGAAATCCCGCTATTAGTTTGGTATTACTGCGAGCCGTGATTCAACGAAAGATCAGAAAAGCTTCTCATACAAACGACCGCAAGGTCCAACAACAGGACTACACTGCATGATGCTGCTAATGTTCTACTATTCATGCGGTTTGTTTCATTGTTTCTATTATTGCTGTTGTTGTTTATAGTACCTTCATTGTAGTTATTTTGTTGTTGTCGTTGTTCCTGTTATTAGTGATGCGTTCCTCATGATTTGCTGTCGCTGTAAATTATTATATTATTATTATTATAATGCTGCTAGAATTACTAGCGTCATTTACACCTATCAATTCTACGGGTCGATGTAACCAAGAGATGGGGGTACGAAGAGCGAGAAGGTAGTAGCTCTCCTGTAGTATTCGTCGGTGTCGACTTCGTTGTAATCGCGAAGGAGCATGCATGGTCACCGCCAAACGGATGCGGAAAGTCAACAAGAACAACAACACCAACAGTCATGACACCAACAGCAAAGACAGCCTCTTTAACTGTAAACGTTTGAATCCTATCTGCAGCCGATATCCAATAGAGGAGGTGGTAAGGGTGAGGCTGCGGAGTTACCGACCCGTCTCCAGCAACAGCGAAAATCAAGATCAACCACGTCGACGACAACAACAACACCAACAACGACACAAAGACTAACAACAACAACAACAACGACGACGACGAACCGATGACGCGATGGTTTTGGTCGCCCGATGGTAACGCTACGCTAGTGCATGTATTAGCAGTAGTACGCTGGTAGGAGGTGTACGGGTGACGGTAACCGTGGCGAAGGGGTTGTAGGTTTATAATCGCCTGATAATAATAAAAATGATGATGATGATTATTATTATTATTATTACTATTACTGTTATCACTATTCTTGTGCAGCCATTGGCGTCAACTAGCTGCGGCTAGAGCAGTAGCAACAGACCAGCATTGCTCAGCTACCCAGGAGGTGCGCCTTTTCCCTAAGGCGCAGGAAGGACAACATGACGCCGGCATTGTATTCGTCGTAATCGTCCAACACTCGTTCTGATAACAAATGAGTCGTGTGTTAGCCCAATCGCGCGTTGCATTGTCGTTGGTGTTGTAGCTGCTACTGTGGCCGATGAAGCTAATGTTGTTATAGTTGTACTTGTCGTTGCTGTTGTTGTTGTTGTTAACGACAAGGTTACCAACAAAGAAAAGACGTCTCGTCGTACGATTAACGTAAACTACCAGGATGACAGACAGTGCAATTCTAGCAGAAGCGGGAGACGAACGGTGTGACAGCACCGTCCGCTCATCAACAGCAGCAGGGAATAACACACCGAAAACCCAACAACCAAGCCGTTAATCCTAAGCTAATGTCGTTGTAGCTGCTGTAACGTCTATTCCTTCTGCTTTGTTGTTATTGTTGTTGCGTTTGTTGTAGCTGTAATTGTTGTTGGTGTTGTTACTGTCGCCGAAATGGTAGCAGTACCAACTGCAGCAACAAAAACAACAACAACAGCAATATTAACAGCAACACCAGCAGCAGCAACAGCAACAACATTAACAACAACAACATTAACAACGACATCAGCAATAACAACAACAACAACAACGACAACAACACATTAATAACGACACCAGCAGCAGAACAGCAGCAACTACACCAACAGAGAAAATGTTATCTTTCCAAATTATCGTCTAGATAGGAAAGAGTCAAGGAGCAATTAGTAGTAGTAATGATGATGCTGATGATGCCGACGGCGCCATTGCACCACGTATGCGTGTCTACGTTGCTGTGCCGTGCTGTGGATTAGTCTTCAGCAGCAGCAGCACAGCAGAAACGCCAAAGGAACGAATATGGAAAGATGCGAAGATTCCGACCGTTTTTTCCCGAACGGTGATTATACGCGTCCAGTACTGCTACAACGACGACGACTACTACTACTACTACTACAACAACTGTTGCTGCAGCTAACAGTAGTAGCTGACGATGGACAAATCCCACCGCGATCGAGATGTACGCCGATGGGCACCATCAACGGGTTGGGGGTATCAGCCGACGACAGCGGAAATCGACAGGCGACATGAGAGGCCAGCCGGCAAACGAAGTCGCACCGCAAATGCTGGTAGATGACCTCATCCTTTAGCTGCTGTTGCTGTTGTCGCTGCTGCAGCTTCTCTTCGGTCGATGACAGCATTGCTCCCCCCCCCCCATCACTGGCGCGCCAGTCACAGTCACTTTAATATGGGTGACTATTGTAATGTACCTTCATGATACTTTGGTGGCACGATACTCGTTTCGTATCGTAGCACTGGAGACGCTCAAGGACAGGATATCTGACAGTTCTTTCGAGAAGAAGGGGATGCTCATCTTACTCACGTCGGCTCGGATCGCCGCGCTCAGGTGAAGGAGTCATATGCAACGTGCAAGAAGCCTGCTCTCCCTTTGGGTATCCGTTTATACATGTTACGGATGTATAAACGCCAGTACTCAAGGGCAAGAAGGGTAACTGTAAAGGCCCCTCTCCCTTCGGCTCTTGTTGCTACGGCTTGCCTCGGGAAAAAAAAAAAACAAAGCTAAGATTGCCAATGAATGAATTAAAATGAAAAAGAATGAAAGCAGAGCAAAAAACAGTCATATACGCGAGCAGCATATATGCTTGCCATTCGTATATTCGATGGTGATTCTGTCACCATCGTGGTTTTGATGGGGTCATCTTGGTGTTCGCCATCGCGCCATCGTCGAGGGAGATAGAGCTTGCCAACTCCAACGGCCTCGTGGCCGGGCATTAAAAGTCCCAGGCCCCATGACTCTGCTACGCCAATGTCTCTACTCTATCTTTTATCATGGCTGATGCTACTGTCATATAGTAACAGAAATTTAGATACAAAGGTAACGGTGGTGGTAACGTCGTTGGCGGGGCAACAAAGAGGCAGCAGCAGCAAGAACAAACTGAAAGAATAGCACAGCTAATAACAACAACGGGCACCTATAGCAACAGCAAAGAGAAACCGGCATGAAGAACGTGACCGACCGACCGACCACGTTTTGCAGTAAAAACAGGCACAGCTTTTCAGCGGCGAGATGACCAACATTCATTCTGCCCGTCTGCTGCATCAGTAACATGGGCATTGGCCATTGGTCTGGGCGTCATAGTTGCTGTCTTGCTCGGTTCACTTGTGATGTTGCTGTTGTTGTTGCTAATGCTGTTGTCATCGTTGTTGTTGGTATTGCTATTGTTACTTTGATTGCAGTTCTTACAACTTATTCTGGAGCTTGGAAACGGCCACGACGAGATGTTAGCACTCTAGCCACATTTCAATTTCGTTTAAGTCGTCGCTATGTCACAAAAATACCGCAAAAGCAACGTCACAGGGGCGGCAGCAACAACAACAGCAGCAAGAACAACAACAACAAGAGACAACAGTAGAATTTTAAACAAACTTCGATATGAGATCGTGATGCTGGTAACGATTGTATGAAAATAAAGTCGCCGTGTCACTATCTATTGCCCACAACACCTTGACTTCAATGGGATGGACTACTGATAGCAATACTGTGTGGCATTTATAGCTGGTGGCACGGACTGCCAATGAACTCTGGATCGTGGAACAGAATCGCGAAACAACAAAGCACTAGACAATGCGATCATGTGCGTGAAATCACAAAGAACAAATGAACCATTCATTAACACCACCATCCTCCGCTAACAGAAAGTGAACGTAGCGAAAACAGATTCAATAGCGCTATTCCAATTTAAAGGTGATAGAAAAACGACCAAATGAAGGGATGATGAATCAGAGTAATAAATTCCAACGCGTCTTCGATGAGGTGGCAATTGTAATTAAATTCGGCGAACGGGTAATGTCTTCTAGTAAAACGACTCTGTTATTGTGTCGGCGCGTATCGGCGCCGATGGTATCGTTATAACACCTGCGTTGCTTACCGGTTGCGGCAAAAACAGAGCATCATCTTTCGAATAGCGCTCTCTTACGAGATTTTATGTAGCCCGATGCGTTGAGAGCGCCTCTATTTATGTACTCTTCAAACTTGTTTGTTTAACACCAGTAATACATGTTGATATTGGCCGTGTTAGCTCATGTGCACCCAACTCGCGATAAGAAAGGAAACAACAGAGCTATACTATGGGTAAGTAACTGATGAATTCGGTAAACACGCGTTCTCTTCTTCTATTGACATCCCTTTTAATGATTGCGGTGAATTAGCTCATAATTACATATCATCATCATCATCATAGTATCACGATATGCGATAAGAGGACATCGAAAACACAGTGTTTGACAGGTTAAGCCCTGACTGATGACCTGACGGCTTTTCCTAACGTTACCGCCTACTTGTCGACAACGCCACATGGAAATAACGGGAATCTCCTCTGTGTAGAGGCTAACAAGACCTTCTCTGCGAGCAAACACTGCTGGCCCACGTAATACTTGCTCTGCTCTGCTTTACACTACCACACACACGTAGCTAACAATAGATAATTTCGGCTGTCAGCCTAAGCAGTTAAAGCTCGTCGCGCACATGACAAAGCCTATGCTTGACCGTAGGTGCCTGTCGATACTTCACAAACCGGGCCTTACTGAAAAAAAACCTATCACTCAATGTGAGCGTTTAGTTGTCTGTTTGACGTTCGCAGGTCTCCTGTCCGCTGTCACAATTAACAACAATCAACATCAGCAACAACACCAACAACAATGGTGCTGGCTGTAGTACCAACTATAACAAGCGCAATTGTAGCAGTATTAATAGCGGCAGTTGTAACAAAAAACAACAACAATAACAGTCACAACAAGAACAACAGCAACAACAACAACAACAACAACAACGATAACCACAATAATAACGGTTCATATGAGTAACAATGATCGCTATTTCGCCCCGCGTGCGCACGCCATCCAGCTAACAAGGCGGGTAAATATTTGTCTATGCACGTGCTATTCTTCTAGCTCGGCCTCTCGGTCTGTCTTCTCTAGGAGGAAACTCCGTCACTCTGTCGTGCGTGGCTATCGAGCGGTCGTCCACTGCCGCTGCATGGTGGAGCTTTCACCGTCGTCGAGACCAGACTAGTCTCCACAGTTTCTTTTTCTTCTTCCCTCTTCTCTACAAGAAGTAGGATCAGAGAGAGATAGAAAGAAAAGAGAGACTTTTTCTTGGCCTTTGGAACCTGCCCGAGCCTGCTTGGTCTGGCCTCCTCGGGAAGAAAAAGCTTTATCAGGACGTCGTGTTTAGCTCATCGGCGGTACATCGTGTAGTTGGTGAGTTAGTTGGTTGGTTGGTCGGTCTATGCCGGTTCATGCGCGTTTCAGGACAGCTTTGCTTCGCTTCGTATCTGTCTCGACCTGTTCTTTTTTTCTTCGTTTTCTTATTTCGATATCTCGTCACCGCTCTTTAACTAGATGTAAATCCACACACGACAGACATACAGACAGCGACGAGGACGGCCACTCTTAACTAGCAGCTCTTTTGTATATATATATTTACATACATAAAAGAGAGCACATGCATATCTATATATAAGTGTATATATATATATATATACATCTCAATATGCGTGCAGATAATTTGTTCGGTCGCCTCCACTTAGCTGCCAGTTGTGCGGCAGGAAAACTTCAACAACCAGCATTCCCACTCAACCTGTATATCTACAGTATATCCATCTATCTCTGTACAACATATCGCCTGAGGAGAGAAAGCCGGCTCCTCCTTCCTTCACCACTGTTGTAGGTTACCGTCCGTCGAATTCAAGCAGCAACAACAACAACAACAACAACAACGGCAACAACAACGGCAACAACAACAGCAACAACAACGGCAACAACAACGGCAACAACAACAACAACAACAACAGGCACGCATCGACGACACATGATTCTCACTGCCAGCACTACAAGCACCTATCTCCGCCACAACGCTATGACTACGGTGGCCGGCCGCCACAATCTCTCTCTACCACCATCAGCAAACCACGAGAGGAAGCCAACACAGTTAGTTGGTTAGTTAGTTCATGTCGAGGTCGTTGAGGCGTTCCAGTTTGTTGTTTGCCAGTTTGCTGACTTCTCTTCTTCTTCTGCTGCTGCTGTTGCTGTTGCTGCTGCAGCAGCAGCAAAGCTCTTACTACGAAACCACCAACTTCTACTAAACTACAGCAAAGCTCTTACTACCCAAACAAAAAAACAACTTTAACAACTAGCATTACAACGAGCGTGCATGAATGCATGCAGGCGGCGACTTTGTCACTCATGCGCTCACTCACGACCGTTTGCTATCGACGCGACGATATCATCACGACGTCATCGTCTTTTCGTCTTCTTTGCTTCCCTTCCTTCCTGCTCTCTCTCGCTCTTTCTATATATATATATATATATATATATATATTTCGTTCTCCTCTTCCTTTATTTCCTTTCCTATGGCTCCTTTTCTTAGTCAGAAGCACAACGAGGGGTAGGACTGGGTAAGCCAAATAGAAAGCCGGCAGGCATAGAGGCAGAAGAATAGAGATGGACAACAGAGATGGGAATGAGAGATTTGGAGGAGGAAAAGGGGAAAGCGGGAGTGTCGGTGTGAATGTGTAAAAGAGAGAGAGAAAGAGAAAGAGGGAGAGAGATAGAGAAAGAGAGAGACACCCCCCATAAAGTAACGTCGTACATCGTTCGGGGAGAACATGGCCCAATCAAGGCGTACCACATCTAGCTAAGCTATTGTTGTTGGGCCGACGACGATGACGACAACCATGATCAAACGGCAATAACAACAATAACAACAACAACAAACGCAACAATAACGACACCGCCAGCTGCTGCAACAACAACAACCACGAAACCAGAATCACAGCAGAAACAACAACGCTGCTTCTGCAACAACAACACCAACAACAACAGCAAAACAGCAGTTCTGCCACACGTGAACGTATCCATGCGTTCATGCGTGCATGTCCCAGCGCCGACAACGACCACGACGACTTTGTAGGATGTACAACAACGACAACAACAATACCACAGCCGTCGAAAACGCGATTCTTCTGTTGACGACGTCCGGGGGACTAAAACGTGTAAGTAGCGTGCGTACCGGCCAATCGCAGGCGGCAAGGCAACATCTCGCTGGGCCAGCCATAGCACAGAGGACCACGCTAGCAGACCACAACCGCCGCCGCCGCCTCCGGCTCCGGGTTTTGCCTCCGCCTCCGGGTTCCTTCTGGATGGAGTCTGTTTCGCTGTTCTAACCCTGTCTAGTTTGCAAAAGTCACCAACATCTACAGTTAGCTACACTCAGTGGGTCTGTAGCTATGGCCTTTGTTGCGACGGCGACTCATAGTAATGCTACTAGTAGGACTACTTATATATATATATATATATATATATATGGGTTTTACCGGCTTTGCCATACGACAACTCTGTCAACAATGAGAGCCACCTTTTATTTGGAATCAGCCGGTGCTTAGCACAGTCTGCATTCGTTTCAGTGCCCAGATCGCGCAAAATCTACAAACAGAACTTCTATTAATATATATATATATATATAGAGAAACAACATTCAAATTTTGGTTGTCACCCGAGAGCCGTTTATGCGTCGATAGTTCGATACGGCGGTTCGTTTACAATGGCGTAGCTCCTTGCCTGAGAAAATAGATACCACTGTGTGTTTAGAGCATTTCGGCGGATCGTGAATATCCGCCGCGGCAGACGGAATCCTCTCGAACCACATCGTTCGCGAATTACACAAAGTTGTATGTATCATTGTTACTAATATTACACGTATTGTTTTTCGGTCGAATAAAACACCATCGATAGCGCGCAACCTTGGGGGCATCACATTTCTAAAAGTCGGGCCGACACGCGACGTAATCATATTGATTTCGGCTGGTCTGCCAATGTGAACAAATCGCAAACCTCTACTCCTAGCATTCTCTCCAACAATCCTATTACAATCAGCAGCAACAGCCTGTCTACAAACTATATAGCCTTCTCTTCCCATTGAATCATCCGTGCATCACACACCAATGCATTTCGTGTGTGTCGCCTGCCTATTACGTGCTCATCATTGTCGTCTGAACTACGGTTCTCATCGCTAAACCCTTAACTTTACCTTCGTTATATACAACCAGTGAAACAAAACTCGCACACAGCAGCGGAAAGTGAAGCATTACAATACTTCATTTGTCCTCGGTTGTGTATCGGGCCGTCGCATTTTATAGCTGAGCCAACTCAGCGGTACCTATCTATCGTCTTTACCTATCACTGAGAACTGTATCAGTAATCGTCGTCGCCATCGTCGTCGTTGTTCTTGTTGCTGCTGTTGTCGTTGTTGCTTTAATTACTGCTGTTGCTGCTGTTGTCGTTGTTGCTCTAATTACTGTCGTTGTTGTTGCTGCTGCTGCTGTTGGCGTTGTTGCTCTATTTACTGTTATTGTTGTTGTTGCTTGCTACTGTTGCTCCTGCTATGGTTGTTACTGTTTGGCTTCCTCACTCCCTCCATCCCCGTTCCCCTCTTCTACCTGAACAACCGCAACCGCAGCGTAGCGTAGAATCACGCGTAAAAGCCGGCCCACAAAATCCACTGCCAAACACTGCGTGGCGCGCGCGGGTTGCGGGTTGGCTGCGGTTGAAGAAACATCGTGTGTCGTCAGAAACGTCGCTTCGTGGCCACGCAGGCGGCGGCCGGTTGGCCGATCGGTCAGTAAGCCAGCAACGACAGCAACAGAAGCAGTAACAATTCCAGCAGCAGCAACAACAGCAATAGCAATAGCAACAGCAGCAACAACAGCAATAGCAATAGCAACAACAGCAACTACAGCATCAATACGAGAAGCAGTCGCCTCGTCACACGCTCGCTGCTCGCCGATACTCAACATTTCGTCTGCGCTACGCGTGCAGCATTGCTGAGAACATCGTAAACAGTGCGCCCCCCATACGGCAGAAAAAAGAAAGACTCGGCTTGAGAAGACGTCGTTCAACGCTGGGACCGACGCAGTAGGTTCGTCGTTGTCATTGTTGTTGTTGTTGTTGTTGCCATTGTTGTTGTTGTCGTCGTCGTTGTCATTGTTGTTATTGTTGTTGTTGTCGTCGTTATCATTGTTGTTGTGTTTGTTGTTGTCGTCGTCGTCGTTGTTGTTGTCATTGTTGTTATTGTGTTTGTTATTGTTGTCGTTGTTATTGTTGTTGGTGTGTTTGTTGTTGTCATCGTCGTTGTCATTGTCGTTGTTGTTCTTGTTCTTGTTGTTGTCACCGTCGTTGTTGTTGTTGTCCCGGCCCGATCCTACCCTAACCACCATCTCGTCTCGCTGGTGGCAACAGATCCACATCTATGCTGACGACTGCCGGATAAACGCATTCACGCGATGCCCGCGAAGCGCAGCTCAGAGCTAGGAGTAAAGAGGCGACCGATCCGAGAAGGGGGGACAGATGCTTGCTTGCTTGTCGTCGTGCTCATCCACCTGATGCTCGCCTGCCAACCTTATGGTGATGGTGGTAGGTGTTGGTATTCTGTGGGGTACGTATTACGCTACGTATATATGTATGTATGGATGGACCGATGGATGGCGTTGATACTTGGCAAAACCTCATCACATCCTCAGCGCTTCAATGTGTCCTCTGTATGGGGGCTCTTTGTCTATTCTTTCCACCCATCCGTCCACGCTTCCTGCCTTCATTTCTTTCTTTCTTTCTTGCTTGCGTTTCTTCTTCGCCCTTCGCTCACAATGCTTTTCTTTCTTCGGATTCTTTGCTCTTCTCCTAGAACTTTACGACTGTTCTCCCCTACCTGAAGGTGGCGTGAGGTTGTTACCACAGCTTCTCCAGCAGTCGGTGGTCATGATCTACGGGTCTTTGACACTGTCGTCGTCGTCGTCGTGTTCATCCGTGTCTACGACGGGCTTTCTTTGCATTGTTGAAAAGGCTACTCGAAAACATGGTATGTTGCTGTTAGTAGAACGAATGAATATTCGTAGTGGTGCGATTGTTAAGTTGCCCTTACGACGTCGTCCTTATTGTCGTATCCAAATCCGTACGGAAAAACTAGCTACTAGATACAAATCGGTTGGTTGTCTGCCTGTTTTCACCGCAACATTTCTGCACAAGAACCATCCAATAACCATCATAGCGTAAGTTAAAGAAGGTGCCTTCGTTTCTTCAGAGGGGCGGGGGGGGGGAGGGGGATCACGGTTGGACCAGGCTCAACCCCAACCGACATCAATCTCGACAGAGCAAGACCGCAGTGCAATATGCAGTCTGTAGTCATCATAGCACGCTGATCATAGGCTCTAGAGACTCTAGAGGCTGCGCGCTCTACTTGCATGATGCAATGTCTCGATGTCGAGCTTCTTGGGGGCCATCAAACTTCAGATCAGATTCGGTTTCAGTTGAATCGTTTTCCTGCTTCCGTGCCTATCAGTTTGTCGTGAAACGGCCTCAGCATAGACTGACAACATAGCCCAGTTTGAACAAAAGCATCGACAGCCGACGTCATGAAACGTGGAGAAAGCAATAAGCAGTAGTAACAACAACAACAACAGCAACAACCGGCAAGCGAATGGTAAACAAATAAAGCAGAAAACGCAGAAAAAAGACCACCGAAACACTTCTGAGCTGTGGCCATTAACGTTTTCGCCACAGTGGTCCTTTCTCCCGCTTCGCCTCCGTTGCTTCAACTGGCTTCGACCGACCGCATCGGATCGCCCGGCATCGGCGCCCCCCGGGCTTGTATCAACACACAACAACAACCACGGACGGTTGTTAATTATCCATTTTCTTATTGTTGCGATTATTATTAGTATCAAAACAACGAACACTATCACGAGGC
Organism: Dermanyssus gallinae; assembly: GCA_003439945.1. NCBI lineage: Eukaryota > Metazoa > Arthropoda > Arachnida > Mesostigmata > Dermanyssidae > Dermanyssus > Dermanyssus gallinae. Next base: position 48,303 of record QVRM01002937.1, on the reverse strand, counting down.
TCGTATATGGCTCAGCACAATACTCAACCGTTCGATACGGCGGTCAACTTACCAAAATAGAGAAATACTTCCTTCTGCCGCACTTTCTCCATTCTTGACTCTTCAATGTATATTTTGGTCCATGGCAACAACAGCTAAAGTCATTCGTCAGCGACAAACGCCGTCCATACCACAACTGGATTACGATCATTTTCACAGATCTTCTCCGTTTTATCTTGGGGAGTCGAGGCTTGTTTGTATTGGTGTTTATGACACATATCCCTGCATAAAACGTGTGAGACTAACCACCATGATCATGAACATGCGAGATGATACGTACTGCTAGCTATTGCGCTGCGCTTAGAAAAAATTGATTGAAAAAAATAAAAGATTACTATTACAAGAACTACAACTGCGGCTGCCTTGTTAATGAACAAATCGTTACACAAACACTATCACAGACGCTGATCAGGGCTAAACTAAGCTAGAATTACAGCCGGGGAGCTTTGTGATGCTTGCTACGCGTTGTAAACGGATTTATCTCTCTTTCTCTCGCTATCGCTCTCTGTGTGTCTCGAAGAGCTCGCCGCGGCTGCCGTGTCGAATATAGACTATCGATTTCGATCCCAATCGATGTTCGATCAACAAGATCAAAGAGAACAAGGCCAACTTTGATGACAACGATATAACACGCCCCCCGCCCTGTCCACTTGAGATCAGGATACGGTCAACGAAAAAAAAAACTCGTAACGAAGGTTCGACAATTCGACACGAGACGTAGTAAGGCCAAGTCCATGATAACGCAAGACAGTAGAAACACGTGCAAGCTAGAGACAGGCTTTCAGGCATTCAAGCAACCACATGGATGGTCGCTCCTCATGGCTCGCTACGCTCAGGTGTGTCGTGTGCGTTTTGGTTTTGATATGTGTCACAGGTGATGAATACCGTGTGCGACGTTTATGCTATGTGGTGTTCCGCTGTTGTTGTTGTGGTTGTTGTTGGTATTTTGCAGCTCTTGATTTTGATATATTGTTGTTGTTCTTGTTGTTGTTTATGTTGTTCTTGTTGTTGCAGTTGCTTTCTTTGTTGTCTTTCTGTCTGTTTGCCGTGGTCGCTTGTCGATGTTACTGCTACTACTGTTACTGCTAACTGCTGTGAGAGCATTTGCTATTAGAGGTCCAGCTGTGACAGTTTCTTGTGCGACTTTCCGCTGTCTCTCTTTCGGTTGTTTGTGCTGTCATGTGGCACGCTCACCGGTGAGAAGCCAACAGCGCCTCAGTTTTCACTAGTTTAGCCTCTGCCTCTTCCTAGCAATAAGGAAGGCAGTAAAGCGGCTTTTTACACACACATATATATATATATATATATATATAAGTATCATAGCTGTCGGCCGGTATTCGTTCTCCATTCGTTGTCCACCACAATAGCAAAAGTAACCGCGTCGGCTTTCTGCGGCAAAATTCTGACAACGGCTGGGGCGACGTTGAACTCGCTCTCTCTGCACCGACCGATGCATGTCAGACCTTACCCAACTACCCCCCCCCCAAAATCAGCAGCACGACTTTTTTAAACCCCACCACCGCAACCCCACAACTACTGCTAATACTGCAGCTGCCAACCCGAATACTAACGGCTACTGACGATTTTTTACTATTATTACTACTTTTCCTAATATAACTGTTACTATTATATTACTGCTTGGCTGGCTGTCTAGGTTGATTCCCTCGAAGAATTCGTTCGTTGGGGGGACGCCCGTAGTAATAGTAGAAGTTGTTGGCGTTGAATTGGCGACAAATTGAAGTCGCAGTGATTTGGCTTAGTAGTGGCGCGTCATTTGTTGCTCATACGGGTGTTATTGTTGTTGTTGTTGTTGTTGTAGGTATTGCTGCCTTGTATTGAGGCACGACTTATGCTGTTGTTATTATTGATGTTTCGTTGTTGGTACACTGCAGTAATAGTTGTTGTTACCCTGTTTTTGCCGCAGTTAAAGTTGTTGTTCCCCCTGTTTTTGCCGCAGTTAAAGTTGGTGTCGTTGTTGTTGTTGTTGCTGTTGTTGTTGCTGCCTACGTTTCCGTCGCCGCTGCCATCACGCAATGACCACTGTTGTTGTTGTTGTTGTTGTCCCGTGTGCTTCGTTGGTTAGCACACAGTTACTCTGTAGTTGTAGGAGGGCTGCCTACAATTTTGCGTTCTGCTACTGAGGTAACCAGCCAGCCGCCAATCAACCCACATACGCTCCACAGATCGACTCATAGAGATAGGTGACTTCTTTTGCCGACGACAACAACAACAATTATATATACAGACATATAGATGGACGGACAGCGCCCCCCACCGACCAACCGACCGCCAGAACACCCTGAATGCCCAAACACACACATAGATATACACACAGAGTAGAGTGCTGTTCATGCTGGGTTCATCATGACTACTGTTTACTGTTTCACAACAACGTGTTCACTACCCAGTGATGTTACTCCTACACGATAGCTTTTACTATACGTACGCCTTACCGCCGCTGCCGCTACGGCTGCTGCTACAGCTTCTACTTTGACTCTTTGTCTATTGCGTGCGTGTGTATCTATCTATCTATCTATCTATCAGTGTAGGAGCGGGTGACAGGCGCACGGGGGCGGCGGTGCAGGGATCAAGGCGGAGGAGGGCCTGTTTAGCCAGCCAGGCAGAAAGGCGGTCTGTCTCGTCCGCGTGGGGTCTCCTCGGGCGGCATCGCACGCTGCGTGTGTAGGAAGGAGGTGGCTACATGAGTAGTTGTGCTGCAGCAGTTGTATTGATATTGAAGTATTGTACGCCCGCTGTGCCAGTCGATGTGGTGGGCGGCTGGCGGCTAGCGGCTACAGCATCCGCAGGTAGCAGAGCACCTGCGAGAGCTACTGTTCGGAAGCGACTGTTTCTTCTTCTGCGCGAGTACTTCAGCGACTTCTGCTAGAGTACAGAGGTAGTATCGTGCTGCGGCGACGGCTATATACATATATACTCGGTTATAGACATATATACTCAATTATATGCATATCTACTCAGTTATACACATATATACTCGGCTATATGCATATATAGACTCAGTAGTACACGTAGATACTCGGTTACGCATATATTTTCCTAAACACTCATATGAGTACACTCGGTTAAATACGCATAGACTCGCTGCGAGAGCTGCTGTTCTAAAGCTAGTCCCTCTTCTGCACCAGCACTCAGGTGACTTTTGTTGTAGTACTCTGTACTGCTAATATAGTATAATCTGCCAATAAAATGGTGAAATGTATATATATATATATATATATATATATAAATGCAATCTTTTATTCGGTAAATAAAGGCGCTTTCTATTCAACAGTACTGTTGCAACGGCTTCTTCTACGACGGAGACGGGGACATCGACAGAACGGTAGGGCGCCGCCTGCTTCCGCTGTGAAGACTTCTTCTGCCATCATCGTTACCTACGCCTAGCAGTGTGCGGTAGCAAATGCAAACGCGAACAGCAAAACAGTTGCTCATCATCAGTACCGCCATTACCGTCAGCGCGCCATCAATGGATTCCACGTTTATCTGTCATCGTCGTTTTCTTCTCCTGATTTTCCTCACTATTTTTCTATTTCGATGTTTAGTCCTTCTTCTTTCGTCGTAGTGTTGTTGTTGTTGCTGCGGCTGTCTACATGCGTGTGTAGCAACATGCTGAATGTTTTTACTGGTTCTCTCTTATTGCTGAAGCGGGGCGGTGTTGCAGAAGCGCAGGAGAAGTGAACCGGGACATCCTCGTCGCCAATGCCAACAGAAGCAAAATCAGTAGCACATTTACACAAATATATATATATATATATATATACGTTTGTAAAATTACCTTATCACTCGCAAGCGCTTGAATAAATTGACAAACGATGGTAGGTACAACAACATATGGACGATTAAAGAAGATTGCTCCTTTTTGCATTGCCGCCTACGATGAGAATACTTCTGAGCCTGGTTGTCGCCTACACAGTGTAGTGTAGTAGTGCGCTGAACAGAAGAAACAGCAGCACAAAAAAATGCCCAACAGCAGAAACACCACCGGTCGGTAGTAAAACGAATGCCATACGAGATATCGAAGTGAGTGGAAGCTTCACCTCGGCGGTGAGCGCTAACCTCCCACACTCGGTATTTGATCAGCATGGCCGGCATAGGTAGATGCCCGCTCGCCCTCTGACGCCCCGCATCTCGCCCTGGCGATAGAATAGAAAATCATACAAACAAGCCAGGCGAGCCAGTACAAGCCAGCCAGAGTGACGAACAGTCACAGAACCAGAAGCAGGTAGCAGGTAGATTTCTGCAAACAGCAGGGGCACGCTGTTTGCAGAAATCGCCGCAATAATACAAGCAGACAGCATCAACAACTACAACAACAACAGCAGCAGTAACAACAACAACGACGACGACAGTAAAAACGACATCAATAGACAACAACAATGACAACGCCTACGTGGTGCAGCTCCACATGTGCAGTTGTTGTTGTCGATCTGCAACATAAAGCAGCGCTTATGCAGTAGACGTGAATCTACATACAGAAACGTGCATGGCATCTTTTTACTATCAATTTCGAGTTAACACTATATGATGTCTAAGTACCTGTTTATGTTCAACACACTCTAAGATCATGTCGGAGTATCGGCCCAATTCGAGTTCGGTCGCTTCACGGCTGAAGCCGGCCTCCCGGCGGAGTTCCAAGTGCGAGCTTAAGTGCCCCATAGGCGGTGGGGTGCTGTGATGTCTCTCGGTATATATATAGCAATCCGGCGAACAGGCAAACAACAACCACAACAAAACCTAGCTGGGAGTCGAGTTGAAGGGGAATAAAAGCTGTCTGTTGTTTTTGCAGTAACAGCAGCAACAGCACCAGAGTGAAGCCAAAAGCTACAAGCGGCGGCCTGGCGAAAAGCGACTGGTTTACTGACACAGCAGTGTAGCCTGATATCGCGTGCCTGTCTCCCTCGAATCTACTACCTATAACGGCCTACGCGACGCTTTAATAGATTCGAATAGGCCCGCGTTAGTTCTACCACTCATTCCAACCCAGTCAGCGCTGTCCCCCTTTCTCTATGTCAGAGTGTGCTTTGTGTCACCGTACATTTATTTTGTTACTAATCAATATATATATATATATATAGGGGCGTTTGAGAATAACGCGATCGCCGTACTAGATTATTCGCTAAGCAGTGGTCAGCACTAATCGAGGGTAAACAAAGCGAAAAGTGGCAATGAAGCAGCGAGAAGGCGCCGCAGTCACAACAAACGGAAACGCGCCCGAACAAGACGGAACACGATCACGCAGAAACGTGTCGAAAGGCCACTTTTTAACACGACGCACACTGTCGCACTGTTGGCCACCGCGGACAGCTGGCTTGCTCGCTCGCTGGTGGACTGTGTAGTCGGTTGGGATTCGCTGGCTGTTTTCCGGACACGCTTCGGAGAACTTACGACGACGACGACGGCGACGAAAAAGCGCCCTTCCGATTGAGGCCGCCGGCTGGATCCGGAGGAAATCGAACGACCTTTTCCGCGTGTGTCACTGCAATACCGCCGCAGTGTTGTTAGTTAGTTCAACGGCAAAATGTGAAAGGCGCGTAAGCCTACACTAGGCCGCGCCACGCAGCAGAACAGAACCCGTATAAGGCCGACGACATAGTTGCTGTAGCGGAAGGACTCTGAAGGCTCAAAAGGCCGATGAAGCGAGTCTGACCGAAACGGCGAAAGATCGCTTCGTAAAGGTTAAGCACGCTTTGGACAAGGCAGAGATTGTGGGCAGGTAGTACTAATAATAGGAATAATAATAATAATGCTGAGTAGTGCCCAGGTGAACTTCTACTGGGCAAACCAGGACATCTGTATGAGTCTGTGCACACGAGGCTGTTACACGACCTGCGCAGGATTGTACTTGAGTGCAGTAACCCGCCAAAAGCTAAATTTTAAATCGATTAAAAAGACTGCTGAATGCCAAGAAAAAAAACAAGATTATCCTGCTGAGTTAATCGGATGGATTAATCGCTTCGACAGAGAATGCTGCCGTCTGCGTCCACACGAGATGAGCGAGATCGCAGTTTAGTTCGTTTAGCTTGTTGCCTTTACGACTTTTTGTTGGCGTTGCGAGCGTCGATACTTGTATGACCATGACTAATACCTATAATCTGCCCGACTTAGCGAATTCAAGTTCGAGTAACCTATAATAACAGCAAACAATAGCGACAGCAGCGCTGGGTGTCACGAAGCTTTTAAGACAAATTCTAGCTCCCTCCCCCGTGCGTTTCTCGCAAGGACATGCTTTGGGGGTTCGAGGGGTCAAGACAGCAGAATAGTCTCAAATCGACGACGTCAGCCCGATAAAGCGTAGCGATGTGTCCGAACTGTCGAAGCCCTCCTATTCGCGGCGGAACTCTGTCGTCTATCTCAAATCCGACCAGATGGTCAACATACAGAACACCTGAACGACACCAACATAGTAGCTTGAAAGATGGGGGTGTGCTACGCTAACTGTATTGTATACTTCGTGAAACGCAGCTTGACGCTTTTTCTGTTTTCACAGAACTACCGAACTACCTCTCTCCCTCTCTTCGTTCGCACACTCATATATATATATATATATATATATATATATATATATATATATGTGTCTTTTTCTGTCAAAAACCTTTAGTATTTGCTAACCAACAGACCGCGTCGAGCTGTCTACACATGTGTTTTGCAATCGTCGAGCGCGACGAATTCCAACTGCCACTGAACGAGGTCACAATGGAACAACTTCCACGACCGTACTAGTGGGAGATTGGCACACCAGCAGCAGCAGCAGCAGCAACAACCAGAGCAACAACAGCAACAACAACCAAAGCAGCAACAACAACAAGAACGGCAATAGCCACAACAGCAACCACGACACCAGCTGCTTCCAGATTCCCCAGATTAATGGATCTGGAAGCATGTAGTGACACTGATCGAATTAGCCGTCAACCACCGACCGACGAGCATTCGTCTACATCTAACCGTATCATTAGGCCACTTGCTACTAATACTACTACTCTGACGACTAATATAATTATTATCCGCATCTGGATCATCTGGGCCAGTTCACCAACACAACCACCACCAGCGTTCAGTTCCGCTCCGAACGTTCCCAGCCATCGGCCATAGTGGGCCCGCCGGGCAGCCGGCTGAACCCACCCAAAAGCTAAGCAAATAATACTATACATATAAATAGACGAGATGGGCTGGTGCCCCATTGCTACGGGCCAACAACGGTCGTCATCATCATGATGACCTGACTCTGACACCTGTTGATCTTACACCCGCTGCAAAACCCTCTATTATCGTGCGTTCTAACAAATTCGATTGAATTCGGGAAATCTGCTCCAGTTTTTTTTTTGGTGTGCCCGGTGGTGTCCCGGTCGTCGCCCGTGTTTGGCTGTTTCAGTTATTTCTCGCCCAACGTTTCACACACAGTTCATCTTTCCCATGACGACGGCAGCGATGGCAAAAATCCTCGTCAGCTGTTGTCAACACAAATCACCTGTCGACAGGAGGACAACCTTTCTTTCGTGTTATGTCGTCCCAGAGCGTCATCAACGGGCATGCCGTGATTTTTTTCGTCATTTCGACGGCGTCCACCACGTCATGATTTTCAAGCACTAGTTGCCGATCTGTGTGGATCTATCATCTTCTTTATCTTTCTACTCGATGCAGGCTTACAGAAGCAAGAGAGCGTGCATAATGCATTCGCGACACGAGGTCTCCTCAGAGATATATATATAAATATATAACTTTCAAGCATACATGTATGTACCATATACAACATGCATATATCGCGTCCAATCCCGCTGCCCCACCATATGACACAAACTACCATTCAAAGTGCCCCTCAGCTTCGATCGATCGGCTATGACAAAAATCATAAATGTTCAACTTCGATGATTGAACTAGAAGGACGGCCAAAGACTGCTGTTGGTGTTCTCTTGCTGCCTCTTATTACTTCTACTACTACTATCATTATCATTATTATTTGTAATATTACTCTTCATATTTTTATTACTACTGCTTCTGGCCGACGTCTCACCGTCTTCCCGTCTGTATTGTTTACCGTTCTTTCTCTCTCACTCTCTCTGCCTATCCGACATATTCGTCAACGGCGTCAAGAGCGTCTAGCTGCTACGCCCAGCTAGTATTGACAAAGGCGACGAGGTCTTCCACTACGACGTGTCGGCAGCGTTCTCCCAGGTTTCGTAGCCAGCCCCTCCTCCGTATAGATCCGCAGTCGCGCCTCAGTACCTAAGCACCCACCATCCCGCTCTCCAGCATCACCGGTTCTCTACCCGGGGCGGTCTGTCGACCTGTTGAGGTCGTAAACCTAAGCCATATGAAAACAACGACCACAACGACGACGTCGTCCGTGGTCGTCGTCGTCGATCATAACGACCACGGCTGTTCTGCGAGCTGTTGGCGTAGCCGCCTAAAGCTGCGGTACTGCAGTTACGGGTGACCCTCCGCCCGTCTAACGTACGCCGATGGCCTGCGCTGCTTGCGATGGACCACTTAACGGCAGGCTGAGAAAGTCCTATATGGCCGCGCCTCTTGAAGTCCTCGAAGCGCTAATGCGGCGTACATATGGCGATATACGAACACGATCAACACGACAACAACAAGAACAACAATAGCAACAACAACAACAACTATAACAATAAATAGAACACAGCAGAGCAGCAATACAAGTCCCTGCAGCAGCAGCAGCAGCAGCAGCAGCAACAACAACAACAGAGGGAATACTGATGACAACAACGGTGAAAGCCGAGCAAGCAAACAATGGCTATGACGACAAAAACACCAACTACAAACATTAGTAGCGACAGCAGCAGCAGCAGCAGCAAAATGCACTTACAATATTGGCAAATGAAAAATAACGACCGGCAACTGAGACAACAGCAACAAGAACAACAACAACAACTACTACAGTCAGCACACGACAAATATAGCAGGGATCCTTAGCTAGGATATTAATCCTAACATCTACACTGATAGAGAACCATGATAGGGAACACCAACGTCCATCATATTAAGTAGTAATAATGGCAACACGCACCGCAAGGGTAACGTCCGCAATGAAAACTTGCCAACCAGTGCAGCATTACGGACAACAGCATTACGAGCAGGTAGCAGCATTACAAGCGAGAGTTTCTAAAGAGGTTTTAGACGAAGACGGTGTCGACGAGCTCCGTGGCTCGCCACGTGCGCTCCGTGGCGAGTCTCGACGTCCTTGACGACTACGCTATATATATATATAGAGAGAGAGAGTTACAATCGATGGCAATGATGATGGTGATGATGGTGATTGTGAGGGCGATGCTCGTGTACATAGAGTAGCGAGTAACACCGGATAATTCTGTCGTCGTTGGCACCGACAACGCACTGTTTACGTACCCTGCCTGCACTGAAGTCTGTGAGAACTCATTAAAACGACCGTTGTTTGCCTTACATCTCTTACTTCTAATTGTGTCGTCAGCGGACAGCGCCGTAGTGGTCATCATGACTGAAGACAGAAGACAGCAACTCACGAAGAAGAAGAAGAAGCAGAATAATAATAATAATAATAATAATAATAATAATAATAATAATAATAATAATAATAATAATAATAATAATAATAATAATAATAATAATAATAATAATAATAATAATAATAAGACGAAGAAGAAAAAGAAGATGATGATGAAGCTGAAGCAGAAGAAGAAGTTGCGCCCCAAGATGAAGTCACCATTCTTCATTTCTTTTTTGCTCCCGCTGGTTGGCGGTTCGTTGGTTGGTGTGATTTGCCGAAATCCTTTTTTGTTCGGCGGCCCAGCGCCACCAGCAGCAGCAACAATGACAACAGTAATGCCGCCAAGACGCGTGAATAAGAAGAGCGCGCTCAGCAGCGACGGAATGCGCGCCCTTCCTTTCAGCGTACATGCAGATGCATACCGAGTATGGTGCCGGCTGACACAAGGACAACTAATTACCATCTGGTGACTGTTATTGATATGAATGCCGCTCATATATGTAGCAACAGCAGCACCCGCAACAACAATAACAACAATAATACTAACAACAACAAGAATACTAACAACAACAACAATAATACTAACAACAACAACAACAACAATAATACTAACAACAACAACGACGACGACGACAAGGCTTCGTCAGGCGGAATTGCCAGATCCTTGACCATGATTTTCATTATGATGGCGGTGGCGGTGGTGGTCCTATTGGTGATGTCGGTGATTTATCGCTGACGAGAAGAAGACAAATAAAAAATGAAGAAAAAACCGCTGACCATATAAGCTCGGCTTTTTCTCTGTGTCTCTATCCCTCTAATTTGGCACGTGCATCACTTGACCTCGTCGACGACGACGACGACAACAACCGTGAAAACAACGACCACTACAATAAAAACATACCACACCACGCCATGCCCCACATCACGCAACTCAGGTACACATGTGGCGTACCAGACGGACGACGAAAAAAAAAAAGACGGACGACTGCACTTCGTAATAGCGACACTTCTAGAGCACATCGAACGTAGATCGTAACGAGACAGCAAGTCGATTTGCAAGTCGGATAGGCACATATAGTACTTGTCTTCCGACACAGACGACACCAGCTGGCTGGCAGGGTCTGACGGGTCGCACAGAAATGTCGCTCACAGCTGTCAGTTCTAAATAGGTATTAAGTATGTAATGTCACGATGTTATGCATATGTATATATATATATTTTTTCATATATATATATATATATATATACCACTCCTGTTTGTTCGAGCGGAACAAAAGGTAGTTCTGTAAAGTATCCGATGCTCTTCCTACCCGATGAGAAAGCAAAGCTAATTCAAACAATCAGTCAGTGGGTTGAAGGGAAACCGTTCCGAAACTAGGCGAACACGTCACAGTGGGGGGGGGGAAGGAGGGACATCCGGCCAAAGTAGGCTTTAAGGCATCGGTGGCCGAATGGCCTGCTGCAGAACCTTGATGTCTGTCTCGCTCAAGGTTAAAGGCGCGTCAAAGATCCCGCGTCGTCCGCTGATGAACGGGGCGGGTTCGTTGGGAATTGCCGATGCGCGCAGTATCCTTTCCTCGGGATGTAACCGCCGAGGCTCACCATGTGATCGACGACAAACGGCCGTGTGCTTTGCGCTGCTGTTAACCTTGTGTCGGACCTTGTGCCCAGCTGTGCGACAACAGGCTGCTGTCGACTAGGCCTGCCGTGCTAGGCGCTCAGTAGCAGGCCTTCCGTAGAGCAAACAGATATCGGCTTCGCTTTGATTGTAATGGCGACACTGCCCGCTATGTAGAAGGCTCGTGGGCGAACTACTGCTGCGCGGCGGCCATGGTCTTGACTTGACTAATGCTAACAACAGTGACAGTGATTATAGCAGTCGTGGACACAGCTACGTGGTTGCAGGTCGAAACTAAAAATCAAAAATACTCTCCCAGCGTTAACTAAGATCAGGTTTCGGTTAATAATCGCAGCGTAATGGTCGTAGATGAAGTGGGTATCCCCAGCGTTGGCTAAGATCAGGTCTACGTTCGGATTCGCTGAAAGCCGTATATTTTCACCACCAGTCTCACCTGGTCAGTTTCACGGCGGCAACAACAACAACAAATAGAAAACAACAACACCATCAAGTACTTCGTACGATAATAATAATAATTACAACAAGTACTCTGTATTTGTTGTGAATTCGGTCGTGCTCTAACCATGGGCTTCTCCATCACACTCTTCTTAACGCGGCTACATATTCATATCGATAATGCCGTGGTTGTTGCTGCTGCATTAAACTGCCCTTATTGTAGTAAGCTGTAGTAAGAAAAAAAAGCAGAAGGCAACGCCCTTCCCAGCTAAAATATGTTGGCTGAGATCGATTATAATACCTAAAAGAAGATAAATCCGTGCCAATATGTAGCTACCCCGTCTGTCGTTAGATCAATAGTATACTAATAATAGTAATTAGAATAAGATAATAATCTAATAATAAGCTCTCCGACGGGCCGTTGGGAATTGCCATCCACACCCGACCCAAGAGGCCTGGCTAAACGCATTCAAGGCAGATGCTGTCGCCTTTGAGACTGTCTCTTCTGTAGGAGGAAGCGGCTGTCATTGTGGGCGGGTTGCGCCATGGGCTGAGCTAGTGAACAGCGAACGTCTAGCAGACAGAAAGACGCTCATATACCTCACAAGTGTACTAATTGCACAAGAAACATAATCATCATGATGATAATTATTAAACGTATTATTATTATTCGGTAAGTCAGCAAATGATCCACGCTGAATACTCGGCAATGCCAACGGCGCGACTATGACCCTCGATATTATTGACACGGACACCGCCTTTACCGTCCTTGAGGCCGGGTTGCTCACCGAGTTCCAACAACAACAACATAAATAAATAACTAACTTAACAATTACCGCGACCTCACGCATCATGCCGATGCTGCCGAAGTCTGAAGGTGGTACGCCGATGACGATAGTGGTGCTCACAACAACAACAACAATAAGAACACAATACAAATGGTAATGATGATGATGATGATGGTGGTGATCATGGAGATGTTTATGCTACTGGCGTCGCCGGATTTCCTGCACATCATGACGCAGTGGCCACGACAGCGACGCACCTCATAACACCGACACCGTCGTTATGTCTATGCCAGTCTGATGTGATGGCGGCACAATCCAGAAGTTTTGCGCCAACAATTACAAACAACAACGCGCAGTTCTTCGTCGTTGAAGACAACTTCACCTACAGACACGCATGTGGACAAAATCACTCAGGGAGGCGGCAGCAGCAGCGATGCTTTTCTCATCAATGCTTATATATATATAGAAAATATTGTAATGATTTATTAATCATTTACGATACGTTCGGCAGTGCTCGCCTTCTATATAAATATATATATATATATATATGTTGCATTCCACCTTATTGATGTATGTAAACTACAATACTCCCGCTATCTCTTTCTTTCTGCCTCAAATGCATAACGGATGCACCGCATCTAGTGATCCACTGTATGTTTGTAGTACATCGTACAAAGATTTCCCCCCACCGTGTTGTCGGCAATCTCCTTCTTGTCGACTTGATGTTGTCGTCGATTCATCAAACACCTCGTCCGTGCTTCTATCCGTGGGCTTCTCTACGTGTTCTTCTGTCGCTTTCGTTTTGTTTGACAACATGTTCATCAGATTCTGTTTGGCTCGATCCCAGCCTGTCGTCGTACGTATGCTATGCAGCACGTATGTGTCTTGTATGGTATCGCTTCTAGGCAATGCAATTTGACTCATTTTGGTCACAACAATTGACTACATATCCGACTACATACCAACGCCCTAACCGACGCACAGTTATCACAGAATTAGCAAGATAAATATAAAATATATATATATATATATATATATATGACCAAAACTAAATGATTGCATGAACGCCAGTATTAACGCGTATTGACGTTAGCATCGTTGGAGCCGTTAATGTTCCTAGGGACAATGTCGAATGAATGACTCCAACGAGCCTGCCCGTTGCAGGCAACGCGGTGGAGGACCTCATCGTCATAAGACGACTCTCTCTGTCTCTCCTCCGCCCCGTCTGACTCAAACGACCCGACGAAGTAAATAGCGAGCGCCAAACGCGCCCAACCTCATTATTGTTTCTCATATAATGTTTTTTTTCTTTCTTACTTTCCTTCGTTCTATCTTCTCTTGTGCAGAGTGCAGCTCTCACCTGGAATGCAGGACAGCTTTTGTGCTTGACCTTGCGCGCGTCGTACCACTTGTGTTTCTCGCTGTTCCGCAGCTGCACCTGGCCATCTTCGCTCTCCCAGAGCGGCTCCATCGTTTTGCAGGCGCGAACTCGATAGCCGGCACCGGCCACCGTTGCTGCAGCGGCAGAACCCGCCGAGCAGTACCGGTCACGGCACAGACATAGGTTACTGTTGCTGCTGCTGCTGTTGCTGCTGCTTGAGCAACCGCTAAATAGCTCCTCGGCGCTTTTGTACACGGAACCGTTGCTGTTGTTGTTGTTCATGATGATGCTGCTGCTGTTGCTATAGTTGTTAATGTTGCTGTTGTTGCTCAGCTGATGATGGTTGTGAGGAAGGTGGCTAAAAGAGCTAGTGTGTTGTTGTTGACTGGCGAGAGTGTTCGGCCACCCCATCATCGGCGGGTGATGGCTGGCTGGCGATGGCTGCAGGGGCGCCGAGCCTAGCATCGCCGGCCGCAGATACAGAAGTTCCTTGGGGTTCGAGTAGGTCGAGGCCGACGTCGAGCTGGCGAAGCTCTTCACCGAGCTCGTGTCGTCCGACGTCGCCTGCTGGAGATCCTCGAGACTGCCCACACGGCTAGCCGGAGGCTGCACAAACGGAGGCTGTGTGGGCGACGATGCCCCGCCATCTGCTGGGCCCCCCACGTCTGCCGCCGCTGCCGCAGCTGCGGCGGCTGCTGCTGCGGCTACCGGTAACGGAACCAGGGGCGGCGGATCGCGAAATGTGGGCGCGAGCTCGAGCGACGGTGTCGTCGGAAGACTCGTCGACGTGTCGCACAGCCAGGGTGGGAGCGCCTCGCGGCGCTTCGACGTGCACCGCCCGATCGTCCCGTAGATCTGACCGCTGCTGTTACTAAGGCTGCCGCCCAGACCACCACCGCCGCCCCCTCCTCCGCCACTTACGCCCCCTCGGCCACTTGCGCCACAGCCAGACGTACTCGTCGTACTGCCAGCTTCCGAGTGGGGAGGCGACTCAGCCAGGCTACCCGTGCCACTCGAGAGGACGGTCGATGTCGACGATCGCCGCGAGTCGCCGCCTCCGCCCCCTGCGGAACTGCCAATGCTACCACCCCCAGCGGCGCCGCCGCCTCTGCGGTTCACGCCCACACCGGTGTGGGCGTCTGCCGATGCAACCGCAACAGACGGCGGCAGAGACAGGTGGACCGACGCCCCCGCAAACGTGTCCGTCGTCGCAACGCTAGCCACCTGGCCGCCCGCGTTCGTGGTGGGCGACGCCCCGCCGCCGCTGATGGTCAGCAGTGACGATCGGTCATTGGCGAGCTTCTTCTTGCCGCGACGCAGCGTGGCGTACAGCGTCGATCGACCGTTGCGTCGGAACGACAAATCAAACTCGCTGCTTCCGCTGCTCCCACTGCCATAGTCCGACAGCACGGACGAAACGTCGCTGTTCGACACCGACAGGAAGTTGTCGTCCAGCGTCATTCCGGTGGGCAATTTCTTGTACTGCAGCTGCTGGTTCTGCTGGCTGTGCAGCTGCAGCGGGGGTAGTTGGTGTTGTTGTTGCTGCTGCTGCTGATGATGCTGGTTCATCGCTATGAGTGGAAGCGAATGGGGGTTTATCTGGGACTGCGTCGTCTCGCAGTCGCCTCCGTAAAAGTCCGGCACCTGCCGACGAGGCAGGGTCGCGTAGATGTCCTCGAGGCGGTCGCCGATCAGCACGTCCGAATCGCCCTGCCGGGTCGACTTGACCTTGTGCGCTTGGGCCTTCATCTTGGCCGAACCCAGAGGTATGGCCTTCGACGACACCTCGTTGCTGAGGTTAGGCGGATAGCGCGAGTACTTGTTGTTCTTCTTGTTGGTCGGCAGGGTAAAGCTGTGTCGAATGTACTCCATACCGTGTGTCATATTGGTGTCGGTGTCCGTGTCGTCGTCGTTTTCGCTTAGATCATGACATTCGCAACGTCGTTCAATAATCGAGATTCAGTGAGCTGATGGCGATCGGCTGATTCGACGCATAGAGCACGGGCTCGGAATCGTGCCTCGGTCCTCAGACAATGATTAAGAAAGTTAGTTACTTTAGCTAGTTAGTTAGACGCCAGCCTTGTTGTTGCTGGTTCATTTTGTTGCTGTTCGCCGGGTGACCATGGCGCGCAAACCAAACCGCGTCGTGTAGAAATTGCAACTGAAGAACTTCTTCGATGAAGCGACGACGACGACAACAACAGCAGCCACGAGGCGACCGAGCACGAAATTTGCACGGGCGGGTGGGCCGTTGCCGCAAAGAAGAAGGGAAGGTTTCGAATCGAGGCCAATTCGGCTCAGGG
This sequence comes from Dermanyssus gallinae, assembly GCA_003439945.1. Lineage (NCBI taxonomy): Eukaryota > Metazoa > Arthropoda > Arachnida > Mesostigmata > Dermanyssidae > Dermanyssus > Dermanyssus gallinae. Next base: position 32,213 of record QVRM01002937.1, on the reverse strand, counting down.
ATTCAACCGACCGACCTGGTCCGACCCCACTCACTTCTCCAAACTTCAGTTCACAGCAGCCAGCCCACAGCAAAACGAACAATGCTTCTGCTGCGAGAAGCGCCAATCTCGAGCGTTTGCTACCTCGTCGATGAGGAGGCCGAGATGCTGAAACGGCAATCAGATAGATAGATCTCTGTTCTGGCCGGGGGTGGCGATCCTCAAGAAAGCAGCCCGGCGTTTTCGGTTTGAGCAGCAGTCGAAGCCGACCCGACAAGCAACCCCGATCCAAAACGCTGCTACGTTCAGCCTGATCTGGCCACGAAGCAAAGGTCTCCCTCGATCTGTATTTCTTCTTCTGTTGTTGGTGTTGTCAGTGGTGTTGTTGCTTTATTGTTGTTGTAGTTGTTGATGTTGATGATGATGATGATCCTCTTCTTTTATTCTTCTACTTCAGAGCTGCTGTTTGAGTGCAGCAACTTTTCGGACAGTCGGAGCTGTTGTCGAACAACGAAACGGGCTATTTCTCGTCAACGGACAACCCAAACTCACAACAAACACCCTACACACACTATACGTCTTACGTTGAGTCGCTGCATGCGTCGCTTCTTCTTCGATATTTCGTTATTTCGCGTGCTCCGCTATCTTCGTTCGGGGTGAACTGAACGAAAATGTTGTTGATGTTACTAATGTTGCTGACGTTGTTGTTGTTGTTAGCAGCCCAGTAACGAATTGTGCTGAGAACGTGCCAGTTCAGTACCATAGGCAACAACAAGAACAACAACAACAACAAAAACAATAATTAGACGACAACAACGCCAAATTTTCCACCATTAGCAGCAGACCGACCACACAATGAACGACGCCTTCTTCCTCATCATCATCACCGAGATACGACGGCTAATAGTGATCCTAGTCGCGATCCGCGAGCCTGATGGGTTTCTATTGCGGCGGTTATCTATCTGTCTTCTGTTTCTTCTTGTTCCTGCGTCTTCTTGTCTGGTGTTGGATTGAGGTTGATCTGGAGCTGCTACAACGAGAAACTCTACGACAACTTTTGCGCGAACAGGCAAAGGTGGTAGAATTTCTTCTTTCGTAGGTGCTTTGGTGGTGTGGTGATTATAGGCGCTTTAGGTGGTGGGGCGCCGTACGTAAATGCTAGCTGGATTACTTAAATTATTTCTGTTGTCTTGGTGGACGGTCACCGACGAGATGGTGCTGTTAGCGACGACTATGATGATGGTGACGAAATACGGTGACGTTGATCGACTTGAGGAGGGCGAAAAACGAAACAAAACAAATACAAACAACAAAACGCTACAACTACACAAGCACCGATATACACGGCTGAATTTAAGGCAATTAGAATCTACTCGGCTTCTTCATATTAGAGCTTCATCATATAGCCCGATGTCGTTTTGAGGCCGTTTGACGATGTCGCGTTTGGACTCTACGTTCAGGCGACTTCTGACACTTTTGACACTATCTTGGCTCTCTTTCTCTATTCTTCTTCTTTCTCTTATTCCGTAAGCGTTTCGTCGGTATCCACAGTTGCATGCCGAACGTAAACTCTCCCAGGTATATCTAGTGTTCCTCTCTCCTATTGTCGGATGGTTAGGCGTTGTTCAATCAGGCGGTTGCTGCGCTCAATGTCACCACACCACATCATGTAGGCATCATCCATCGTCCTGTGCGAGGACGTTGAGACCCCAACACAAATCCCCCGGCAGTGATTGCTTGATTGTAAGCAGGCAGTGTTCAAATATATCCACGGGGCACAAGCAAGCAAATTTGAGATATACGCACAAGTAAACCCGCGTTTGCATCACATACATACAAACTCAGACATATATACATACATCCGCATATACACAAACCACAACAACGACAAAAAGAGCCGCACAATAAACGGTTGACAACAAATCCAACAACGATAGCACAGCAGAATTCGATGTGTCAACTATTTCACTCACTATCACTCTCGTTTGACAACGACGTTACAAGATCACCAACATCTTTGCGAGCGGCTGAGAAACACCAGCTGCTAAACTCACAAACGAACTTGCTACAACTACCAGTGTGTACAAACTACTCGCGCGATGATGATAAACTTTGTAACGCTTTCTTCCCTCGTTCACCTTCCTCAATTAGAAACATCACTTATCCATATCCGCATGGACACGGCCAGCATCACACAATCTTCCAACCACAGCCCACTACTTCAGCACCAACTTCGACAACAACAACAACAATAACAACTTCACTTTTGCCAATTTGCAGCGAGCCGATTACGTATAGGTGGCGGTTAACTTTGGTTCTAGTTAGATGATCGTCATCCGCGGCATCATTATCCTCAACATGATCATCCTCATAGAGGTTGTAATACGTGCCGCAACAGTCAACACGGACGAGTAGCGGCTGCTGTCCAACTAGTTAGACGACAAAGTTGTTGTACCTTGTTGTGGTTAGCGGTAACAGCCATCGCTAAAATTGTTGTTGTAGGTACAACTAGAACTACTTCTACTACTGCGACGAGAACACCATCATCGGGCAGATGGATCATTCGTCCAGAATCAGCAACAGCTGCAGCATCAAAAACTCAATTCAACTCAACACCACAACTAGTTAGCCGCGCCACCCTCGCTTTGAGTCGTTTGAACTTCGTCAGCGCGCCACACCGCCACAGAGCCTCAACGCAGCGCAGCGACTGCCGGTGACGAACTAACTGGCTGTCCACTGTGTAGCTCTGCCTGCCTGCATGCCTTCCCCGAACGAGGCCGGTGGCGGTGGCCGCTAGACAGTAGCAGACGAAGACGACGACGACGACGACGACGACAACAACCGCAGCAACGACAACGACAACAACAACAACAATTACGAAGACAACAGCAACAACAATAACGACGAAGGCAGCGGCGAACTCGGCCACGACCACGGCAACAACAACGACAACAGCAACAACAACAACAAAAACGTCGATGCCCACCGCGTCATCATAACAACGGTCACAACGGCTACAGGAAACACGTTGTCTTGTCCGTGAACCTTCTCCTGTCCCCCTCCGCCTCCTCCTCCTCCTCTCCCTGCTCCTCCTCGCCCTCTTTTTCTCCTCGTCCTTCTCTCCCTCGTGCTTGGTTATTGATGCTGCCTCCTCTTCCTCCTCCTCTCCACCGCTGAAACCACCGCTAAACATGCGCTAACAGCTAACAGTGCCTTGAGAGAGCGACTCGTGATCTGTAGCGACGGTAACAGAGGCAGAAGCAGCGGCAGCAGCAGCAGCGGGTGATCAAAACAAGCCCGAACGGCCACCACCCTTTCCACCCGGCCCGGTGTTTGACCCTCTCCCCTCTGGATCTCCTGGTTCACGGCTTTTGCAAACGAGTATACTTTGATATAGGTTCTGTGTTTTTGCTTTCTTCATATTCTTCTTTCCTCTGCCGCTGTTTGGCTCGTGTTTTGGCTCGCTCCGTGTTACTCACGTAACGACGGTGAAAGTCACAACAACAACAACGATTATGGTCGTCTCGCTCATCAGTCCATTTACATTAACATATATGCAAATATATATATACACAAATATTTATATATATATACATACAATCTATGTTTCTACCTACTTTTAACCCGTAGAAACAACTGCCCACATCGTCTCACAACAACGCATACAAAATAAAAGCTCTAACGACGAAAATCAACTGGGAAAAAATGTGTGCATATATATATATATATATATATACAAATCTCATTTTTTTTCTCAATCGCATTTCTTAACGCATACAGAATGAAAGCTCTAACGACGCAAATCAACTGAGAAAAAATGTATGCATATATATATATATATATATATATATATATATATATACAAAACTAATTAGGAATGAAGACGACAACAATGTAAAAATCGCGGTCGGCGCCTCACGGACGTCCGGTCTGTCAGCGGCAGCAGAAAAATAACAGGTCCACCTACGCGCCAAGCTTAATCTAGGTCAGCCGCCAATGTTTCATCGACGCGATCGACGACGACGACGACTGAGCGAAGCAGGTGGGCGACTAATCAATTTATTGGTAATTGTAATTAGAAGCGAAGACTCATTTGCGCGTGGCAATTTGCCGCCGGAGAAAAGAGCAGTTAGTTAGTTGTCAGAGCATGCGCAGTCGATCATGACGAAAACAACAGCAACGACAACGACAGAAACAACGGGACCAACATTGGGCGAAATATTAATTACTTCGCCTTACAGGTCAGACAACAGGTGGTGACTGCAAACAATGTTCGCGCGTAGAATTCTAACAATTCTCGGCAATTAATAATTTGTAGTATTGAGCAACTTTGCGACGTTCCCGAAGTAAACCTCATTGAAATACGATGCCGTATTTCAATGAGGTTTGCTTCGGGAACCGTCATTTAACAGTAACTTTACAAACGGTACATGTGTGAATGTATGCTCAAACAGCTTCAAGAACGTTGAAGATAAAGGACACCATGATACATAATGGCCGTGATAATATTAGCGACAGAATGTTAGGCTACACCATGGAGGTGCATTTATAAATCGCTTTCTCGCAATCAATGTCGGCACTTTGTTCTCTTCAGTCCTACTAAACGAATTAACAACACAAACATTGTTGACATGGCGTCTGGTTGCTTTCTCTTCATGCACCTAGTGCATCACAGTCACGCTTATTTTAAATAAAAGTAATTGCAATATTACTGACATGATGCACGGATATCCCACACTTATATGCGATCTTCTGGCGAAGATTCAATTTCAGTAGATTTCTTAGTGGGCGCTGACCACGTTTTAGGCCCGACGGCCTAAGACAACGTCCTCAAAACATGTTTTTTTTGTTCAAAACTCGACGACTACATACACCAGCAAAGCGAATTGTTAAATCATCGGCGTCATATACATAGTAAGCGTATCAACACAATGTTTACAGTCCTTGGGTTTGCTGCCGGAACAGCTCGCTGGCTTGCTTACGTGCATCCACTAGGCCAGCCAGATAGCTTGAGGCGTCTGATTAATGCGTCGCGATAAAAAATAAAGGATTGTCTTGTTGTCAACTGTTTTTACCACCGCCACCTGTGTTTCCTGTTTTCTGTTTTCGTCCGGACTTTTACATTCTGCAGTTCTCTTTGTCTCTTGCTCTTTCACTTTCTAGCTTTTGCTTTGTAGCTGGTACTCTCACACTCTCGTCATTCTCGTCGCAGTCGTCATTATCACTGTTCGCCGATAACTAACAATGAAATCAATCGAAACAACAGCAGTTAGAGCAACAACAATAACAACCACGGCGACGACGAACTCTCAGCAAACGGAAGCTCATGAACGACCGGCCAGCTATGACGATGGCAGGCCATAATCACCAAACTTGCTATGCGTCGCCTTGTTGAGATCTCGTGTTTGGCACATCTGCAGTGTGCAACAGCGAACATAGTGACCATAGTGGGCACTTCTGCGTGACAGAAACAACAACAACAATAGCAACAATAACAACAACAACAATAGCAACAATAACAACAACAACAATAGCAACAATAACAACAAACTGACGGAACGTGACGAGACAGCAGAAGACCACTGAGCAGAGACGCAACGACAGCAACATTCCCCCCAGCCTGACGGTTTTGTCCCTTTCGTTCAAACGACCGTTTGAAGCGCACGCAGGTGACTCTGCATAGCAGCAAATGCATACGCACATACATACGAGTATATTGTCGGTGTATCAAAACGTTTTTAGAAACGCCTACAATTTCAAAACGCCCACGGCGACTTCAGCAGACAATGGAGCGAGAAACGAGTACCGTGTGGTGCCGTTGAACACCTCATCATTGTATGCTCAGCCGCAGCGGAAATTGAAGCCAAATTAAGTGGTCAGTTTATGGTGCCAATGCTCCAGCCAAATTGATTGGATTTAACGTGAATAATATGAGCATCGAAGATGCACCACGTTCTGGACTGCGAAAAACAATGTATGATGATGATAAACCCATGCTAGAAGTCAAAGTATGATCATAAAAACATGCTAGAAGTCAAAGTATGATAAAACATCCTGAAAGTCTAGAAACTAGTAATGGCTGACGGCCGTGGGAAAGCTGCGCGAAATAGCGGCGGTCATGAGCAAAAATGATGGTGCAGTACATCAAATCTTGCATAAACGTTTTCGTGCGAACGAAATTAAGGCAAAGTGACTACCGCACGAGCTAACGATGGCGCAAAAACAGAACACGTGTGTCAGTGTCGGAAAACAGTTTAGAATTTTTAAGACCGAATTTGCAGATTTTTGGGGCCGATTCGTAACCGCTGACAATCGGCTGGATTCGCTACTCCACTCCAGCACGAGAACGTGCCACCAGGGTGTGGACTGTGCGCACCGAAAAGACTTCTATCGGGGCAAAGGTGCACATGTCGACCAAAAATCGGTTTTGGTGACCGTTTTCTGAGATGCAAAAGATATTCTGCTAGTCGACTACCTTTGTTCGCGAAGAGCAATGACTAGAGAGTATTTTTTTGTAGGAGGTTTCGGGAATGCATAATGCACATGCGTCCCTGGCAACTGCCAACAACTGTTGTAGGACACTGAACACGGTTTTACCCGTGGAATAACAGGCTATTGAGGGCTATCGTTTGTGCAAACAAATGCGCTGTTTAGCTTCGGCGGGACTATGTTGAATAAAACAAATGTGCGCGATCTTTGCTCGGTTGTTGCTTGCATTCCATGCTAAAGACCTTTGGACCCGCTTAGTAAATATATATATATATATATATATATACGAGTATATGCATACATATGCCCACGCACACATGTATCGAGATAGAGATCAATCGCAGAACGTATGGAAAACGAGCGCACAAATTGCATGTTCATCATCGTTACTCGTCGGCCTGGTCATTTATCAATTAGGAGTGTGTCGTGATCGATCGTATATCGATAGTTCTGTCCGTACGCGGCGCTTTTATCGTGCTGACTGAGCGACCGACTGATTAGCGACGACACAATACCGAGCCATCTCGGTGAACGATGATGCCAATGATCGCGAATCACGCAACTGCCGAGCGGATCTGCTTCTGCACCATCATCAGTGGTCTTCGGCGTTCGGCGTTGCCATTACCAATTTGTTCGTGACGACGTGGAATGTTCGCTGCTTCGTCAACATTTGCCGCCGCTGTTGTACTTTAACTTTGACGACGTGACGACGACTTCCTCACGATCGTGGTCACGTTCTTCGTCTATAGAGTCGTCGACAGACTTCGACTTCGCTTTATTCTTCACGACTTCGTCGTAGCTTTGCGGCGGCAAACGCGGCCGGAGCGTGGGCGGCCACCTACGTTGTCGCAACGAATGGAAACCGATGTTGTTGTTGTTATTTGTTGTGCAACAACAACAACAATAACAACAACACCGAACGACATCATGGGCATCGTTTCGTCTGGCGCAATACACGTACGCAATACACGGCGGAAGGCCCACAGAGACCGTTTGTCTTGCCTTCCCTAATTATCGTGCGCGATTTACTCGCTCCCTCTCTCTAATATATATATATATATAGTATACCTCAGTCAAACTACCGTTTTCTATCATATATATATATGTATGTATATATATATATATATATATATTATACCTCTGACAACTGTCCAAGGTACCGCTCATATAGTTACAGCTGTGCACACTACGGTTGCACTGAGTTTTGCACATGCGATTGTCGAGCTTTCATCGAGCCGTCAACTGCCCGGATCAGCTACGCGCCGCGGACGCAGTGGCAATGCAGGCGGCAAGGAGCAGAAAATCCTTTGCCGCATCGGGCTAGTCAGGGCACAACGACAAAACCACTCGGCGTCATTTGCTGATGGCCAGTTGTCGTTAAGGTTGGGTTCTGCCTGTACAGGTAGACGAACTGCAGAATGTCACCTTGACCTCATCACAATGGCAATTGACCACCGGCCAATTCAGCCCTGATGTATGATACTGCGGACAAGACACGTAATACTCATGGAATTGGGAAGGTACAATTGTCAGTCTATTTACAAGTCAATCAAAGCAGATAGCGAACCCTGTGTGTGTGTGCGACAGGAATAACAACCATATGAAAAATAAAAGCAAACAACAACAAAAATAAAATCGGCGACGCCGAAGGCATGCCTATCTCCTAGACGCACGAACGACCCCGCCCATAGAGTCAGGATAGGATTGTGAGTCATTGGCGATAAATAACTACTGCTTAGATAATCTGAGCATTTATGACTGAGCAAGAGCAGATATGCACTCATGACGAAGTCACGCAACCTCAGCATCAGATTCTCAGATTCGAGAATGCTCTCTTACTGGTGCTGGCTTCCGTACCGTCGTGGCCTATGAGCCAGAACTCCAACAGTAGCATCAGCGGTTCTGCAAACTTCGGCTGTCTCATCTACAGACGACTATCAAGGCTGCCATTTTCATACAACTACAAATGACTATAGTTATTAAAAAGTGCGGCAAAATCTGCGGCCGCAATTGCCTTACTACGCGACCTGCGTGACGTCGATCTGCAAACAGCACTTAACTGCGATAAAATCAAATTGCTCTCAACCATAACATACTGCCTACGCACAATTGCGCCACACTTGATAGTGAGTGTAACAACGCAACAAGTAATAATAAGGATAGCACAGCTTCAACGACGGATCTCCATTACTACCCTCAGAATACTTACTACTAAACCGAAGCGTAAAAAAAGCGTTTCCTATGATTTGCGGCAAATGTGTACTACGTACGCATACCGTCAGTATAAACAACAAGAACAACAAAAACAGCAACAGTGGCAACAACCGCAACAGGTATAGCAAAACATCAGCGAACGAACCGCGCTCAGTCACCGCGCTTGGACACTTTCGCCGGCTACTGGCCGGATGCAATTTCATATCAAATGCGCGGGAAAGACGGGGTAGAACGGGGGACAGGACAGTCAATGACAGTTGGCAGGCTGAACGATGGAAAACGACTCGAAATCAGAGAGCTGACAGACTTGCCTGACGAGACGGCGAGCACGTCGCGTGACGCTACGTTGCACCGTTGTGTTGTGTTGCGTTATGTCACGCCTTTTTGCCCCCCTTACCCCTGGCCAGGCGTCACCCCCGAACCCCACGCAGCCTGTCGGCGATATATCTTGAGACGGACGATCCTCCCCTAACGCCGACGACGACGACGACCGCAACCACGCGCGAGGGAGGTGTCGGCTGCGGCTCAAAGCAGTGGACCAAGCAAAGCAGTGGACCTCGGTCTTCACCCCCCCCGTGCCCCCCTGCGCCCCCCGCATCATAATGCACACCAGCTCATGATTGGAAGATGATCTGTCCACTAAACCTAGTGAGTGCTCTTACTACTAGTACTATTGATGCGGCAGCTACTGTGCTGCTAATGCTGCGACTTCACAGACACACTTCAGTTCACTTCATTTGTTTGTCGATGTAGTCGAAGCTCGTGCTGCTACTGTTGGTAGCGGTGATTGTGGCGCTGCCGCTACTGCGGCTGCTGCTGAAGCTGAGTCACTGTCGTTTCGCCGGCGGATGCAGAAGAAGGGGGAGGAAGGCCATCGAAGTTCCCCCGTGAATAATCACGCCTGACACGTTGCTACTGAACTGAGATTCTAATAATAGCACTATTATATATATATATATATATATATACATCTGTGCGGCCCTTAGCTCTTACGCTTAAGTTGATGTCCGGCGAAAAAACGAACTTAAATTTGTTTATCGTCTTCTCAAAGGCACATCGTCAAACGAGGCATGCTCACGCGAAAGACTGCTGTGGTTCGCAGCCGATCTCGAGCGCCATCGCGGCGAGCTAATGCGTGCGCATTTGTCAGAAATGGGCTTCATCGCAATGCTCACGATTCGGGCTTCATCGACGCGAAAACGACTCACTGACTGCCCGTTTTTTTCCCGATTAGATATCGTGTAAGCTGTAAATGGGATGATTTGCGTTCACCTTGCAAACAAGACAGCGAATACGGCAGCGAATGAACCTTCTTCCTCTCTCCCTCCTTCCCGTTTCCGGCGCTGTCGTTTTTTTGTCCATTATTTTTAGTAATACTATTACTACTAGTCTAAGCGTAAGGCTAATAGAAGAAGAATAACATCCATAATAAATAATAACAAGGAATCATATGAGGATAATCAAAGCAAGACTGCTGAAAGGCAACAAACATTGCGCCCTCGAATCAATCGATTGTCGCCTTTGACCTCGCCCACCTTTTTGGTGTGTGAGCACACAAACCACACGAGGAAGGTTGCAAAATTTATCGCCACACATGCAAGCGATCATATAGACGAATCATCTGTGCTGAGAGCACACAATATACGACACTCTAGTTCTTCAAGCATAGATGCGTATATATGTGTACATAAGTTGAACGATTATTACCTATCGTACTATCAAAACTAATTGTATATGTATATATATAGTTAACAAGAACAATTGATTATATATGGTATACATCAAGCCGCCAGCTTCGAACATCTATCATTGCGCAGCTGTGATGCTGTTTCCGTCCATGTTGCGCGATGCTTCCGCCTTTTCGGCACGCACCTTGTTTTCTCGATTAACTACTACGAGCATATAAGCATATATATATATATATATATATATATATATATATATATATACATATATATATATACATGCACCGAGCGGAAGCACATACATGGACAGTTAATAAACAAACAAGTCACTAAACAGTCAGGTAGCACACGGAGAAATACAGCGGCAGGCACATGGATATACCGGCAGGACACTCAGTGGTGACCCTCTTGCTAAGTGGCATTATGTGCATTCACTTGAACCTTTCGAACCGAACAATCAATTATTGCTACGCTGGGCACAGGCAAAGCTTCACATCTATGTATCGTGCTCGCGTATTTTCCGCGTTGACAGCAAGCGAAGCTGCCAAAGACATCAAGCTGCTTTATCACACTAATGCACTGCGTACTGCATAATTGCCTACCGATCTTATTACCAAGAGAGCCAGCCAACGCATTTATTTGGACTTCAATTGAGGTCTGTCTGTTTAGCAAGGCCATCTTCTAGTAACTAACCGACGAACGTTGGCGAATTTCCGATCAGATCACACAGTAGTTATTCAGCCTGTGAAGCCGTGGAGCGATTATTATCACCCAAATAATCACAGATTTGTCTCCGGCAAGTATATAAATATAGTTTGACTCAAAGGTGTGGTTGTTGTGGTTATTGCTGCTGCTACAATTGTCGCTATCATGATTGGATGCAGGTTGGCGCGAACATTCTTGCGTTGTTGTCACTGTAGTCTACTGTAGTCTTCACAGTAGAAATAGGCCTTGTTATAATAGTAGGCTATCGTAGCCGTGTAGGGCTAGATGATAGTCATTTATTTTGCTGTTAGTGTAGGTTTGTTTCAACTGTGTAATTGTAAGCGCAACAATAGTGCTCGCGGCAGGAGTTTGAGTGGTTATAGGTGGTTGGAATTCTAGTTATCAGGACAGATGGAAGCTGTGCAATCTTAGCGTGGCGCTTCTGACTACAAGATGAAGGTGTCCATGTATTAGGTGTCGTTTTAGCTAGTCTTCAGTTGGCTTATTGTCGTTGTAGTAGTAGGAGTAATGTTTACTGTTGTTGGCGTTGTTGTTATTGTTGTTGTTATCGCTGTCATCGTCGTCGCTGATATCGTGCAAATGCAAATAGCTGATGCTTTAGCCATAAACTGCAAGCTGGCTGCCGTTGTTGCCGTCAACTGTATTATATAATGTGATGTAAATCTGATATAATAATAATCAACTACAAAAATGTTATATAAGAGGGAGAGAGAAAGAAGAAGCAGGTGCGCACCAACCCCCGTGTTGTGGCATCATCAAATCATGGCACGATGTTAGCGTCATAGTCATAGAAACGCCTCCGACCAGCTGCCGAAGCCCTGCAAGCAAGCAAGTGAGCGGGCTCAGCAGATGGGCGACCGCCATCTCCTGCCAAATAGCCAAGACGTGATCGCCCCCCTCCGCGTTCTCCGCGCCCCCCGCAACCTCCGCGCCCCCCGCTAGCCTCCAACCCTCTTCTCCTGCCTGTTCGCCCCCGCGACACACCACCAGCTGCTACATAAGCATCATCGTTCAGGCGTCCCACCCATCATTGTTATGGCTGTGCTAGCTCGAGCCAAATCTCTTTTGACAAAACGCATTACCGCGCACGTGCGCACATGTAATGGCCCGAGTCCCAGCGCACGGCAGGCGAGACTCGAGACTCGGTACCTCACTACACGATACGGGCGATGCTTGTTCCAGCCAAACCATCCAGCAGCACGCTAGATGGAGCGTGTGCTTCGTAAGACCTTGACCTTGACAAGTGGAGATCCTCTCGGCGGGCTGATGCCACGTGTGAGTTCCTAAAAAAGGAACCTAGGCCGGTGGCTTGGCCGTAGGCTTCGCCGGGGCTGGTACGTGCAACCAACGGTTTTATATAAATGCGCCTATTAGTGCATGTAGCAGCGCATAACGGTGTATGCGATTCGACCCTTCAAAGGCGTATGCCAGAATACGAACACAAATATATAAGAATGGGTGACGTAGAGATGTGTGTGCTCTTTGTGGTTATTCAACTGTAGTGCGCAGCAGTAGCAGCTAGAATTCAGTCATGGACAGCATTTGGTGTGCGGGCTTTTTTTGCAACAGCCGCATATAGCTACGTCGCAAAGTTCATTGGAAAGTATCAGCTTTAGCACTACTAAAATTGCATTGCAGAAATACCTATTACACGACTGTACAACAGGCCTGCATGTTTTGTTTCGACCGCTTTCTATCTTGATGCGGGTGAAATTCTTCATGTAGCCTAAAATATAAGAGTAACCGTCGTATAGCTACGACAATTGCTTGTGGTGCGCCGGGCAGTTCAGCCCTTATTCGATAGATTCCCGAGCGGCGAGTCGTTCGCAGCCTACTTCATTTAAGCACTGATATCGATGTTCTAGCATTGAAACCGGTGTGAACCATCGCTTCTTTGACTACCCACGAACCACCCCCCAGATTGGCCGTGAACCCCATGTTAGCTCTGTATACCAACGCCCCAACAGGCTGTCTAGCTCCGATTTCCTTCACACAGCGGAACAATGCTGTCGTGTGTCCCCACTCATATCGATCGGGACTGTTCCTATTCGACGTGAGTGAAGTCTCGTGACACTGCACGGCTCTCAGGTCAACCTCGTTTGAGGTTGCGAAACTTGGCCTGTCCTATGCGAGAGACCACCTTCATCGCTCGGGGAAATCAAATGGCTCGCGGATAAGTATGGGGGGGGGGTTCTATGCCCATAGAACTCTCAAGTGAAGCCTGGATGAGGGTTACGCCTTCTCGATGCGTCCTAGCCTCTAACTGTAACAGTAACAGTAACAACAGCAACAACAACCGATACTGCTACAACTAAAATCACCACTATAGACTGCTGCCGCTCAAGTTGCAGCTGACATACTGAGTCGTGTTTGTGTCTCGACGTGAAGGAAACTCTCGTTGATTAGAGTCGAGAGCTATTGATTGGTAAAGTATTGACGATGGAAGTGCGCGAAATTGCCGAGCTGCTTTGTGTTCTCGTGGGATTACTGATGCTGTTATGCATAAGAAAAACCCGTGCAACGGGCTTTTTTGATATAAGCGGGACTACTTCAGTTACTAGACACATGCACGAAGTGGAATACATTGCATGGCTGCCGTCCGAGTAGACTGTCTAACAAATACCCACGACAATTGTCGTCGTTATGTACGTACATTGAATCTGGAACGTTGGTGCTAGGACTCGATAATACCGCCACAGTGACAACAATGACACCACTTTTACAACAACACAACACAACAACAGGCAATAGCGTTGTGTTTTGAGCCCACCCTGATGATAATTTACCATCAAAAGTGAAGAAACTATCATTGTTTGAACAGAAATGACCACCATGAAGCGTTCTAGGCTGTTTGTCTGATTCTTGCAAATAAGACACAACATCATAATCGATCGCATCCCTCCACCCGCTCGGAATGGCTCGTACGCACCCGGTGGTCTTATTTTTATTAGGCGGCTTCTTTGGGTAGATTACACGAGTGAACGTCCCGTTTAATTGCAATGGCTTGTCCTGATCAGCCGGCGTTACTTGGATTGCAATGTTTCCTCTTCAATAAATGGCGTTGCCCCACGCGCGTCTGCTATACGCGTGATGGCTGTCAGTCAGCCAGTTATTCAGCCTGGCTAGTCAGCGTGCTTTTAACAATATGTGTCAATAATAAGCGCGAACGTTTTGTACTGTGGTGTTTTGTAGGGGATCTGGTAGCAATGTTCCTCCCTATCCCGTGTGCAACTTTGTCCGCGCATGTCGTCTGTCTGTATGCCTCGAAAGGTGTTTAATGTTTGATCGCTGTTTGTTCGTCGAGAATTCAATATTTGTCCTTGCCAATAGTACAGTGGGCAGCCGCTCGACGACCGGTATGTGATCTTGCCCTTGAAACCGCTGCGGTACGACACCAGGCGGGCCAGGACTCGCTCTGTCGGTCGATAGGCACCCCTAACACACATCGAACCCACGCAGTCTTGACAGCCGTTTTTTCCCTGCAGACACTACCGGCCTGCTCTGTTCTCCTTCCTCCGAGATGACTACGCTATCCTCCCTGCTGTCTGCCTCTATATCCCCGCTAGCGCTTAGCATTAAGGCCAGCGGACAAACACACTACCACTATTACCACCATCACCACCACCACCACCTTGACCCTCCCAGACCAGGATCTGATCGTCATCGACATCGGCGGCCCTCGCCTGGTTGACCTCGTCCTCGCCACCATCGTTTCGGCCCACGTTGCCTCCTGTTCTTCGTTCTTCGGCGGCCGAGACAAGTTCAAGCTTGATATATAATTCACTCGATCCTGACTATTGGGTGTGGCGGCTGTTTAGCACCACGGCCTTAGTGTCAGGCCGTCGGTCCTTCGGCCTACCTATCGCCAGCCAGCCAGCCCATTCGCCTGGCCTTTCGCTTGCTGCTGGTTCGTCTCCATTTGTTTAGAGGACGACGTTGAATGAGAGTTTTCGACGGCGACGAAGACGATGGGAATCACATCAACAGCGCCCTTATCATCATCAGCGTCAACAGCAACAATAACATCATCAGCGACAACAGCATGAAGAACAAAAACATCAGCAGCAGCAACAACAGCATCAACAACAATAACATAAGCAGCAGCAATAAAAACAACAGCAACATCACCACAATCATCACTGGCCTCTCAACACTACGACATCGTGGTGGTCAGGTTTGGTGGTGCGCGGTTGTTGGCACCTGCCGACAATCCACCCCTAACCACCGAGAGATTCTACCACTAGACGGGGCGGCACATTATGATGCTTGCTGTCTGTCTGTAGGGAGGTGCGGAATTCTACCGTGGATGGATGATTGTACTGACTCGGTGTGGGAGAGAGGGGAGTCTGTTTCTTACGGCGCCGAATGGCACGACATACCGTTCGTCGGGCTGCTTGGTGCGCGAGCATGTCGATGTTGTTCACGATGAGGGGCACGATCAACCGCCGCCACAGCCATCGTCGGGCTCTCAGCACCCCCCGGCCCCCGGCATTCTCCTTGGCCTCACCGACAGCCCCCCTTGAGTAAAGGAAGCTCCACGACACACACCACGGTGCTGAGTGCGTCGGCAGCGGCAGCAGCCGTAGCTCCCAGCCTGGCGCAATCGGCTGGATGACAAGTGAGCATGGCAGGAAGCGCGCAAAGTGCTGGGCAAAGACTGTTAGCCAGCGACTCACTCAGGGATGACGCGTTAGAGTGTCGTCCGTCGCCGTCATCGCAGTGCTCGTTGGCACGGTTTGTCTTTGATGCTGGCTGTTGTTGTTAGCCCTTAGTCAGGCGGGATGGATGGCAGCAAGTTCTATATTCGGCATATAGAACTCGCTGCCATCCAGGGGGTGACGCGGGGGGGGCAGGTGTCTGCCCTAGCGCACGGCGTTAAGAAGGTTCTAGCCCTGGTCTTCTCTGTTCGTCCTGCTATCTCTAGCTGAAGTGCCGCTTTCTTTCTCTCTCTCCTCCTCCTTCCTTCTCCGAGCACTCTCTCGTGCTCACCTTCATATCGTTCTCTCGCCATGGGTGGAGTTTCCACCAGGGAAACAGACATGATAGGGAAGATAAGCTGACGGGCCCGAGCACACCACCGAAACGCGGGTACGACGTCGGAGACCACCACGATGGCGGGGTCGTGACTGAAGCAGCGGGCTTCACTACGACAGAGACCACGCCACGAGGTGGGGTGGTAACAACATACCGCTGGCCGTCCTTCTTGCTGACCGACGACTCCCTCTCCCTCCTTCCCCTTTCTCTCGTAGTCACACCCCCGCGACCGCGGAGGGGCGTCCATTGGGCGTCGTGCAGCGCTCTGCACGATCTCACCGACCAGGGGACACGGCAACTCTCTGGCGGTAGTCCTGGCAGTAGCCGTAGTAATAGTTGTGATCGTGGCAGTATCCTGTCTGCCTGTTGTGGTAAGTGTAGTAGTAGTCTCTGTCGCGGTAGTACACCGGCTATTTGTACTCGGAGCTTTTTATGCTAGCGCATGTGGATGGCGAAAAGTGGCAGTAGCAGCGGCACCACCTAGCACCACTATCACCATCTACATATGTACATTGACACGCAGTGGATCTTGTAGGACCTCGGCAGGCCCAGCAGTCTTGCCATGCTCCCGGCGATACCAGCCTGCCATTGTAACCATTGTAGCTACTACGTCTATTATTTCTTTTACAGCTACTCCTTCTCGCATGCCGGCCGGCCGCAACTAAAACAGCGCCAGCATCACTACCACCTTCAGGATGTGCAGGCAATGCAGCCCTTACCATAACAGCATGGCTTCCATCTGCCATCGAACCTCTTGGTCTCAGGTACCGGTCCAGAGTTGCTAACTCAGCCTCCAGCAGTCAACAGCAATGAAGCGACGAGAACGGCGGCAAACGCGACAAGGCAAGACTATAGAGTATGAGCTAAGGGGAGAAGAAAGAGTATAAGGTAAGAAACAAGAAGACGGAGGACATCGTGTCGTACGCAAGTCAAAGCGGTCGACATTTAGGAGCGCTCACGGCATATAAAGCGAGTAAATATCGCGCGGCAGCGATTGCGACCCCATAACCTTCCCCCCCTCACACGATTGTCCTGGTCGACGACCTATGGTCAGCCCCTGTGTCGCCATGTCGCCAAACAAGACGACATCTCAGGCCTCTTAACGGGCTTCCAAAAGGAGGCCTGCAGCCATGGACCCTATTTGCTCGCATTGTGGCATTTGTAACGGAAGAGGACTCACGGCAATGTGTGAGTGAACTCAATGGGGACGAACAGGCATGACAAAAGACAGGAAAACGAGACGGAAGGGGGAAGGAAGCGACAGCGAGAGAATAGCAGATGGACTCACACAGAGCGGTGCCAAGAGAGCTGCTCGCCGAGCTCTTCACGACACTTATGCTGCTACACGCTGCACGACTCTTTGGCTTTACTGGAGGTCGTGCACAAGAAGTCGACGAGGAATCGACGAATTGCGGGGGAGATAAATGAAGCCATCTGGCCGGGTGGGCCGGGCGCTAAGGGAGACTCGCCTAGTGCACACACGCAGACGTAGAAGACCCGAACCCCAAACGAGAGGACATGGTTAATGGAAGAAGTGGTTTCAAAACCGGTGAATTGAACCACGACAACGACGACGACAACAGCACTGTGGTGAACTAGAGCAGCGACCTCACAAGCGGTCGCTGTGTACGCATGTGGATATCTACCTTCTACCTTTGACTAGCATGACCCGCACCCTACTTATATGCGCATGTGAGCTTGTGATATACGCATGCATTACTTTGCAGTATACCTAGAATTACAACTTTCCGCGGCCCTCAACTTGATACGATATTAAAGACACGATATATTGATTGCTTATGAAAGTCGTTGAAGTGAATGCAATGAGAACTGAGATGTACATAGGTAGGTATATGGAAAGAGTAGACTTTGATTCGAGCCTTGCTTGCATAGCTTACATCTAGCTTACACTATGCAAGTTGAGAGTAAGGAACGACCCCGCAAAGAAGATTTATACATATACACATGGCCGAAATTAGTCAGGCGTAACTCTAGCATACCTGCTGCCATAGGGTATGCTATATATGTAGGAAATAAATAAAATAGGGTTATGTAGTAAACAAATAAAACTCTAGGTAAACCATATATATATATATATATATATATATATATATATATATATATATATATTGTGTCGCGTACGTCTTAACGAGGCCAGATTCTGTCTCTGGTTGTCTTTTCCAGATCAAATTGTTTAGTCTCATAAACACCGCATGCAAGGCAATAAGCCCGTCCGAAGATCGAAACGTTTGCTCTGTTTGCTACTTGGTCGTCTCTACCTTAATGAAGCTTGGGTAATAAACGACCCACATTAGAAGACCTCGCTCCCTCCCTGTATCCCGAGGTATTTAGAAGTCCAGGGGGCTTTGACGGAGGGTAGGGTCCCTCGCGTGACCTCATTGTCCATTTTATGCCAGCAGAGTTAACCCATTTAGCTGCTTATATATATATATATATATATATATATATATATATAAATGCCAGCATACAAATGTGTATTTCCTAGATGGAAACATAACAGAACAACGACTCAACGGAACGACTTTTTGTGATCCTTGCAGACCCTTGCGTGTGTGTGTATGCGCAGAGGCGTACAAGATTGGCTTTCATGATTTTCCGCATTCCGCTACGATGACGAGAAGTCGATTTGTCAACAACCATCGTGCACGCTTCATGTCAGAGAGAATGGCTATGGGGCCGCAAATTCGGGCGGAAGTTGAAGATGTTCCCAGACGAAAAGTAAACGGTAGCAAGAACGAGGGCAGCAGCAGAAACCAACAGTCAATATAATAAACTGCAGCAGTCAATATAAACAAACAAACAGGCGAGCGGTTAAAGGAGAGTTTTAAAGTAACGTCATTACTATGTAGTCGTACGCCGAACGCCAAAGGCGCGCCTTTTTCTACGGCTGGTCGTCGGAGTCATACGGAGGATTGTTAACACGTATGTATTATACATCTTTGAGCTATATATATATATATATACCGAGCAAGATGGCTTAGTGGCAATGCCTTTGTCTGCATTCGGGAGGCCTGGGTTCGAGACCCGGACCGGCCATTCTTAATTGGTTTTCATGGTTCTCAATTTAGACAAGGTGAAGGCCGAAGTGGACAAAAAAATCGGCAGACATGAAAACCGTACACGGGCATTGATTGGCCTTACGGAACAATTAAAAAACATACCTAATTATCCACGTATAGATAAATATATAAATGTGTTATCTTACACAAATAGTATGGCTGTCTTCATTTTTCGTCACACACTACTTATTTGCGGCGAGGGCGGGCCTTTACAGTTTTAAAAGTACTAGAGTAAATCATGATTAAGACTGGCACTGATAAAAAAGTGACACTAACACTGATAGCAAGCCCGAAACAGAATTCGATTTATAAGCGGCTCACGACTCGGTAACAGAAAAACTGCCACATGAGTGAAAAACAATATATATATATATATATATATATAGGGAGACAATAATGCAAATAGAATTACTGATGTTGTTATCATAACAGTACATAGTGTAACTTTTGAGAGCCTTGTATCTTGTCGAAGGTCTTATAGCTCTAGACGGAGAGCTCGCCTTGACACAATGAGGTATAGCTTTAACGTAAATACCTATTTCAGTCTACTGATTACACTGACTTTTATCATGAGCGTAAGCTAATCCCACACACGGTCTATGTCTGGTCAAGCAAATATATATACAGGATGCCCTAAAAAGTATGGAAAATATACATTTGGCGCTATTTATTGTATTGTCAACTGCTTTAACTAACTGTCTAATAAATTGTAGATATTCTGCCATTATTATAAAATGATAGCCATTCAACACTATAACACATTCTTATCGCTAAACATCAACTAAATATTGTGAATTGTTTGATTGCCACAATTGGCAAATTGCGTCAAATTTCAGTAAACAAAACGTTCCAAGTACAAACAATGATTGGCAAACTAATCGAGGAAACGGGGTATATTATTGATGTCAAACTATCATCGCAGGTTTGCCCATGTCGTTCAACAGAAAGCATCACAACTGTTTGTCAGAATGTACCTGCTAGTCCGGGAATATCCGTTTGGCATCGTTTTAGGAAAGTAACATTTCAAGAAGCACAATGCAGCGAATGCTCGCAAAATATTTGCGTCTTCATACCTACAAAATTCAGCCGGCTCAACAGCTCCAGCATATAGACAATGCACCTCCAAGAAAGTTCGTCAATCAGGTAAATTCACAATAACAAACGACAACGAAATAATCTTCGGCGATGAGACCCATTTTATGTTGATGACTTTGTAAAGAAGTAATTGTCGTATTTCGAGCAGCGAAAACCCACACAAGTCTCATGAAAATCTAAAACACACGCTAATATTTTCCGCTCTATATATATATATATATATATATATATATATACATATAACACCGTTAGTGTAGAACAGAAAGGATGTAGATATAATAATAATAATAATACAACGGTGGTACGCATGACTATTTACCAGATGAATGATACAACTAAAGTGTGGATTAAGATACGTCTGGCAAAAGTGAACACAGGTGAAGCATTCCAATTTTCTGTTAGTAAGGAGCGCCCGCATCTTATGGCCGCGGCAGAACGGGCCAACGCTTATGCAGGGTGTAACGATGTTTCTTTATTCATTCGAGGCGTATGCACACATGTATTAGTAGGCGTTGTATATATATATATATATATATATATATATATATATATATTTATTTATATATAGACATGCTTGATCCGTTTTCGATAACGACCATGTCTTGCCGGAGAGGCGGCGCCAACCGAATCTCAACGAGTGCCGGCCGCAGCCGCTGCCGCCGTTGTACCTCCGTCCAGGGGGCCCAGAACCTCTCGCCTAGATTTGACTGGTGCTACTTGTCTCTGCGACTTTGCGTCTCGACTGCCCTGACAGCACAGAGAAAGTAGTAGTAGTAGTAGTAGAAGAAAAGATCGAACTGAAGAGATATGATGACGTGGGGGCAATCGGCGACGGTGCGACGAGTGGGCGAGATGGCTTCGCTTTTGCTTGTTCTGAAGGCTGCGCGCTCCTTGCCCTATCCGGATGGACTCTTTTAAGGGCGAGGACGAAGCCGAAGCCGGTAGACACCGAAACCGGTGATGATGATGATGATGATGCTGATCCGTCGTAAGCCGGAGCGGGTGGCCAGCAAGCACCGAAATGGACCGACTCACCGAGCGACCGCCCGCCCGCCGATGAGAGCAAACAATAGCATGATGTACCCCCTCACGATTGTTTGCTGTAAGAGACACTGGAAGAGGCGAGGTGGTACAACACCCCCGCCATCTTCACCACTTCACCCCGCCAGACCCCACCCCTCGCCATCTTCACCACTTCACTCCTCCAGACTACCCCAGCCCCGCTCCCCCATGGGACGACGACGACGACTTTACGACGCATCATCGCTCCGACACATCCGTCGCCCCCCTTACTTCGTTCTGCGCCCGATCAACTGAGGCGTCGTCTCGGCAAACTGCTTCTGCTCTCTTTTTGCGAATGCGACAACGGCGACGATGATGATGTAGACGACAACAACGCAGAGGCGATCAAATCGAGACAAGAAAAGAAACATACAGAAATTGTGTGGCGCTAAGACAACCAACGAGAGAAAACGTCGAGGTTCGATTTCACAAGACTCACAAGTCGCAGCGGTGGCAGTAATGCGTTTGCGTATCACCGGTGTTATCTAACTGATTTTAATACAAATGAATGCAGTGGAACGTCGCGACTTTTTCGCTACCGCTACTGGGGGAAGACAGACTCATAAGCGAAGAATAGATCTAAAATTAATTATACATATATTTATATATATATATATATATATATATATATATATATAAAGAGGGGAAAAAACGAGAAGAAAGTAAAATAGAGGTGGAGTAATGAGATGCCGCGTTCTGGCCGGGAAATCCTCCACAAAAAAAGTTTTCGGTGGCAGGCAATTAGCCAGCGAACGAAAAATGTCAAACTAGCAGCTCGAACCTGCCTGGGTAGAAGGTGTCATCGTTGATTAGGTAGATAACATCAATGAGATGGTTTCATTGTGTGCATGTACGGTTAAGCACTTGGGCTATTGTCGAGTTTCATTGTCGTTACGGCGGCCACGTGTTTGTGCTGTGTTTCTCTGCTAGCTGACGACAGCAGACGACTCGGCAGGCTGCAGCTGGTGATAGACGGTGACATAACGTCTAAATCTCCATCCACCTTGCCAACTTCGCTCATATATACCTCTACATGAGAGACATACACATGAACGAACATACGCCCACAAACGCCTATATATATCCGGACTACCTACCTATATAACCGACGCAGTAATTAATCAAGTCTGCCACTGGTTGCGATAGAACCACAGTGAGTGTGGTTAGAGTAGATAGAGTGCTCGTTTGTATTGTGTGATTATAGTGACACGAGTAACTAACGCCAATAGTTTATTTATCAATTCGTATTACAATTTAGTCTAAGACTAACACACGAACACGCTGACACCTAGTGGTGGTGACTCAGAAATAGAAAAAAAGTGTATTTAAGACATAAAGAAGGGGAAGATCAACGATCAGGGAGACAGCAATTATAATAATAGTGAAGCTGGCGACAAAAATACCGACAGCAAAAATAACAACAGCAACAACAACGATATAGATAATAAAAAACAATTTAGCTAATTGCTAAGGATGATCGAGCAGAAAGATGATTAGAAAAGTGCTGTTTTTGCTGCTACAGGTGACAGAACCTCCTCCCAGCGGGAAAACTCCAGCCGAGCGTGTACGTGATAACGCGTCGCACCTGTCGGCGAATGAAGACATTTTGAAACCTCATTTGCTTATAGTAACAACGGCTTCTGCTACTGCTAGACAGTGCCCGATGATTATTAAACAAACAACGACGACGACGAATAACTCGGCTAAATAATAATAAAGAGTTAAATCAGCATAATGTATCTACATAATTAAATGCACAGACAGAGTGGCCCGGGCTCACACCAAGCTTCAGCGACGCTCACTTATATGAGGCTTCCCGCACAGCACGCGGGCTGCGCAAGTGGGGGGTGCGGGCGTTCCATTCCGCGTGGCTATCTGCCCAAGTGAGCAAACTAAATAACAAGTTTCCGACTAACTGGTTAGTCAATAAACTTTACACAATTAAATTCGATCGCGCGTATACGCTACGCCTCTTTATGCAGAGGAATGAGCACATATCTCTTTACCCCGCTCTCTTTTCCTCTCTCGAAATAGCAAACCCCGCTGGTCCACACGTTCTGTAGACGATCCTTCGTTCGTTAACTGTTGTAGCTCACTTTTAGCATAGAGAGGGTGGGACCACATTATGTATGTATGTATATATATATATATATATATATATATATATATATATATTACACTCCGCAAAGCAGTTCGTTTAGTGAGAAGGTCTATCCTGAGGTCTACAGATCTGTCCACTGTACGGATGGACGGCAAAAAACGAGAAGCGAATCATGTCCGTATCCCTCCCTCCATGGACAGCATCACATGGTAGTAATACCTCTGCTTGAAGGGATACCGCTGCAGACGAAGGTGTCGCTGGCAAATTTGTGCCGTTCCGATAATCGCCTTATCTACATACGCAGCGATAGGAACAACACAACAGGCTTGCCGCCACAAGGGCACCGTTTGCACAGCAGCAGCAGCGACCGCCGAAAAAACCTATATACATACATACAGACAGAGAGGCCGGGAGAGGCGGCTGGTTTGGCATAAGGGTTGGCACATCACATAATACAATCCGGCCGTACGTTGTAGCCCCGACTCTCCCGTGTCGTCGTCGTCGTCGTCGTCGATTCGTGGCATAATCACGAGCCATCGCATCGACACAGTGCATCCGAAAACGTTGTGGATTAAGGTGAAAATTAAACAACCAACAGCAGAGCAGCAACTGCTGCTGCGGTCGCTGCAGCTGCTGTGACCGTATCGGTCGGTCGTATTAGTCGCGCAAAATCGGTCTAAAATCTAACTAAATCAGAGCCTACAAAAAAAACGGCCACTTTAACAGTGCGCCAGAGCAAACAGGGGCTAGTAAACGTGAAGCGTTGTGGTGCGGTTTCGACACAACGATTTGCACTACAATTCACACCGCCATTATCACGATCACACACACGGCACACTGGTATATATATATATATATGTGTGTGGTATATATATATATATATATATATATATGTGCGTATGTGTGTGTGGATGGCGGCAAATGTCCTAATAAGTTAGTGCTCAAATATTCACAGTAAACAGTGGCCTTTTTGCTTCGTCTTTATTTTTCGCTTCGTTGCCGTTGTTCGTCGCTATCATGGTTTCGTTCTTCTTTTTGACCAAGAAATAAACCTGATGATTTTCTCATCTGTGTGTGTGTGTGTTTACAAAACGTTACAGCAAGGATCCATTTGCAGCATGAAGTACACGCGCCTTCCTTAGCGTTACAATGCACTGATAGTGAAGCTGACGTCTTTCACCAACGACCATTACAGTGCTCACACGTTACAGCGTAAACTACAAATTTCATAACCTGGAGCAAAATTCACAGTACAAATCACTCGAAGGGTGGAAAGTCTACGAGAGCCGCCACCTACTAATGCCCAACTCGCTGAGAGTTAACGTCGCGTGGTTCGAAGTGTTCTGCAGGAGCAGTTAGGAGCTATAACCTGTTTAATGTTTGTCCTAACGATTTCCAACAGAATGACACACACGCAAATTTGACGGCATGGTTGATGCCGTCCGTCTATTCCGTCATTCACGCGCCGATCTTTGTCGATCGTGTGCGTAACTACAGGGACAATGAGTGCGCTCAAGAGAGATACAGCTAAATGTTTCAGTTTTTGGCGAGGTTTTTTGCTTTCTTATCGCTGTCTAGTCCACACGGACACAGACAAGCATTAACCAGTTGGCTGGCATCATATCACGTATCGGAGCCGCAGTTTCGTTAGCGATTGGAGATGACCGCCCACTAACGTTTGGTGTTGAATGGGCCGCCACAACAATATCACACAATGTTGGTTGCTGCTCTTTTCCTTTTCTTTGGAGTTTCGACTATAGACTTGTGTGCGTGCACTGGCACCTCCAGATCGCTAGATCTTCGGCCTCTTTTGCCATCAGAGCTTTCTTTTCCATCTTTAACGCTTCGTCTTTCCATCTAGACAAAGCAGCTACTACCAGGCCGACAGACGCCGTGCGGCTCAACTACCGCTGCCTCTGAACACCTGGATTGGCCGCGAGGTGGGTGACAGGCTTTCCCGCTCCACAGTTAGTGGGACCCTAGTAGTAAGTAGTTAGTATGCACGGTCTAATAGTAGCATCAGCTCGTGGCTTGTACTCGCCGGCCGCATTCAAACTGTCTATTCGGTGCGTTTCTTGTCTTGCTGGCGTCATAGAATGCAATGTGCGTGGCTTTCGTTCGACCCAAAGACGGTGCGCCTACGATTGGTGGCGGCCAGAGCCGGAGCCGGTAAGATTCCTGATGCGTCGTAAAGAATTTCCCTTAAAATGTCAAGCACCTTCTTGAGTTTGTTCGGCGTCTTCATCGTCACCCCCACGCCCTACACCTCGGCCGACCGTCGGCATCGCCACCTTCTGGTGAAGGTCCTCGCACTTCCTCAGACAGTAAAACGAACCCAACCACCAGAAGCTGGAAATGGCCCTTTCAGTCGACACATTCCGGTTCTGTCTATCCGTTCTTCCCCCTCCTCTATCTCTCTCTCTCTAGCGTTTTCCTTGGTTGTCTTTCTATATATTTTTCTCTAGCTGTTTCCCTTGTTGCTTTTCCTCAGATGCTTCTGGCCTCCTAAAACTTCCTTCTGAATTTGCCTTAGCTCAAGCGACAAAAAAATACTTGCTTTTTTGTGTTGTTGTGCATATGAAACGAAACAGGGCAACGAGGGGCACACAGAGGGAAGACCCTAATAAATCGGGCCACAGAGGGAAGATCCATCATGACGCTTTGTGGCGCGAAAATGGAAATGACACTGACCGCGACAACTGTGTGGAGAGCTCGAGGCGGTGGATCTTCGACGAGTCGAAGTCCCCCCCAGCCAGCCACTTCCAATGACGTTGGCTGTGGTTATGATTCTGCAACAGTTGGTAGTGCTGTTACGACTATATTTTTCCTTACTCCTACTGATGGGTGCTGACCAAGTCGACGAATTGAGCATTGGAGCAGATACCGTTGCACTAGTATGACGTGTTTCATTTTTGTCGTGGTGGATTTCACCTCTGTTCATCTCTTTCTGTTCGTGTTTCGGTCGGGTTTTCTTCATTCTTTCGCCGTAGCCTTCTTCTTGACAGATGAAAAGATCTTTCCACTTGGTCAGCGCATGGTGGTGGCACGAAGGCGACCCGCAGCGGCAGCAGCAGCAGCAACAGGAAAAGCGGGATCAGCAGATCAGCGACAGTTTTTGAAGCCAGAAACCCAAATGAAGTCGCCCGAGTCGCGAAGAGGCCAGCCCGCGTCTTAACCGAGCGACGCAACCATGAATGAACACCACTTGACTCACGACGACTATACGAAGCTATCTAGTCTCTATACGAAGCCTCGTTCCTGGACTAACCATAAACAGCGCGATGATGTCGACGACGTAGGCAACCGTGAGGACAACGACGAGGCAATTGTCCAACGCATACAAGAGACTAAAACAGTCAAGCAGCCGGCGCAATCGCTGTATGACCAGAGACCTCGAATGCGCGCGTCCATAATGCGCGTCTCTGTGAGTGTTTTTGCCAAATCGAGACGACCCTCTGCCATTATTAGCACAACCACAACGACGACCCCCTGCTAGAACCGCCGGTTCACAGTTGCCACGTTCCGTCTCAGTCTCAGCCTTTGACGAGGCGCTCAAGCAAGCTAGATCCTCAGGTGTGTGCGTGTGTGTACATATGTGTATATAGACAAGACAGACAGGTAGATAAACAGCGAAGCCAGGCGAGACGAGGCTGCGTCCTGAATGTCTGAAGGCTATTGTTGACACGTGCTCGAGACGCGGCTACGTGCGGCGATGTATTTACATACGGCAGAATGGTAGTTTCCTATCTAGTCGCTGTTCGCTGTTAGCACTCTACAAACGCTGCTGTGGTTGCTTCTCTTCTTCCTGTACCATCGTGCGATTTGAATAAAGCGTCTCTTCAGGGAGAGGGGAGACGTGACGACCTATACGATAACAACAATCGCCACAACAACAACGACAACAACAGCAGCAGCAGCGACAAGAGAGGCATGAAACACGATTAAAGAAGTCGATGACAGGCGTTTGACACAACAATTGTCACAACTGCTGCTGCTGACACAACAACAACCATACAACAACAGCAACAACAACAACCGTACAACCACAACAACAACAGCAACAAAAAAAAACAACAAGAACAACGACGACCTTATCACAATAATTGTGACAACAAAGCATGAAAGGTACTAGCGACCAAATAATAATAATAATAATGATGGTGGCACGGAGAGAGCAACGACAACAAAAACAACAACGGTTGTAACGAAAGGAGCCGTTTAAAGCATCGGGCGCCAGAGGTGTGCTACTTCGTCTTCTTAAGCCAACACTCAACAACATCAACTGAACAATTGAACACATCAGTCGCTAGGTTCGTTGTCTTGGCTGTCCAATGTCCGCTATAGGCTTTGTTTGCACCAGAAAAATGGCTTCGGAGAGACGATTTGAGCAGATCATCTGACAAGATTCTCGGATTGCAAACACCTACCCTCAAATGTGGGCAGAATATCAAGACTATACACTAGTCAATATATTACCTATTTCTTCGGTAAGCACAATCCTACTACAATAGAGACAAATGATTTAAAAGTTATACATGCACCAATTCAAACAAGAACTATAACGGTAAATCATGCCTCGCAGTCGTGTCCCTGCTAATGTCGTTTTTGTAAAACTGCGGCAATCCTATATTTGGTTATTAAAATATTTAGGAAAACCCCTGTATATATATATATATATATATATATATATATATATATATAACACGAAGCTTTATTTTTGCATATACGTATACTTGTGTATATAAAATTTTGCGTCATATGTTTTAGAACAATTTACAAATTATGTTTCAAAATAGCGCAGTTCTCCAATTGTTCTCGCTAGAAAGCGGCCCAATGGTAATCAACCAATTACCCCCAGATTGACACTATAAATTGACCGAATGGAACCCCCCCCCCCAACTTTAGAACAATAATTTGCGTGCGTATTCAGCAGCTGCTATAGAATCAGTCAAAGCAGCAGCAACAGCAGCAGCAGCAACAACAGCAACAAGCTGTAGCGCTAGCGGATCTTGGGACGCAAAACTTGCGCCAAGACCCCCCCTGCTCTTCTCTTGTGTGTCCGGCCCGATAGTTCTCATTTCTCTCCGTCCCACTTTTCGGCATTCAGCGTCAACTTCTACGCTTACAGCAGCTTGATCGACGCCGATGCAGTACCTGTTTGTTGATCACTGATGGGCGATTTGATTTCTCTTCTAACTTTCTCTGTCTCTCTCTGAGTCTTTGACAATCTGTTGCCTATGCGGCGGTGTTTAGGTTCTACTTAACACGGCGTGTTATGACACTTGCCAACCTCTCTTGCGTTTACTAAAATTGCCATTTAAAGTTACTTCCATGTGTAATGCGCTTATAACTGCAACGACGACGATGGCGACGTCGAAGACGACAGTAACACAGACCAGTTGCAAGAGCAAACTCATTGTGTGGCGTTTGTTTGCTGTGCAATGATGGCCAATGGTGATTATCCACCCTCTAATCTCTTATAATATATATATATATATATATATATATATATATATATATATATATATTTAAACGACAGTCTGGAAAATATGCATATATTTGGGATGCATAGCGTTGCGCAATGACGTCGGTTTTTCTCATAGTAATCTTATTAATTTACTAATTCACAGTGTAGAGACTATGACCCATGTGCGGTGGTCCCACCACAACCTGTTGTGGCAATGGTCTAGCACGCCCGAGCGCTCGAAAATAAAGAATGTCTATCGACGCTCGAAACACTAAAATGACATATTTCAATTGGTCCCCTGGTTAATTACAAACATATTTTTTAATAACATACACTCTTATGAGGCATTTTTTAAATAACATACACTATTATTAGGCATGATTGGATGACGTCATGTTCTTCACTGTACGTGGACGAACCGTACCTCCAAATTCAAATTCAGCCTCCCGCTGGGAAGAGAATACGGGACGATTTGACAATCCCTTCTATACTGTTAACAATAATGGCACAGATGAACACGTTGACAACCGCGACGGCAACTAGAAATCGACTCGAAATGCAGCGTTGACGCACGTTGGCTTCTCGTGCCAACATTGTACAGGCATCCAAAAAGTTCTCCTAAAAATCCTTCTTCGTACGCTGCTCATTTGGTCGGAAAAGCTGCGAGAGCAGAATGTCTTACTAGCGTTAAGAGTTATCGTAGCAGACGTCGCCGGGGTGGTAATAATAGGAATATAATCAGTAATGCTTAGCCGAGCGGGTGGATAAATCACGTTCGCTTGGCATCAGTGTGATTGCCATAGATAGAGGACCACCTCCGTGGTAAATGACCGCATTTCGACGACGACAACAACAACAATGCGGGAACAGCAGCAATGCTAATAAAAAAGCGGCGATGCTTCAAACGCGAAATCAATCGGTCAATTTCGACTTGCTTGTGTTTAATTCGCCGATAAGGCGACATCGGCAAAGCAAGTTATGATTGAGCATAACAATAAAAACCGATCGATCGCACAACACGCCGCAAATCGGCCGCGGTGCATTGTAATTCATGCATCTATGCAGCAATCAGCATTGCATTAGCAAAAACCATCACATTCACCATTAACAAATCCTATATGAACGGCCAGCAACCACAACAACAACACAACGTCATTAACATCAGCAATGATAAAGCAACAACATCAACATAGGGCACCCGCTCTAACAGCGCTCTAACATTGACAACAACATGCGAGAACAAAGTGTTCTACCAGTCTCCATGGCTAGAAATGAACGGATCACGACTATAACCCCAAAAATATGTTGTTATCATTATTTTTGCTGTTATTGCTGCGGCTGCTGCTGTTGCTGTTGTTTTTGTTGTTGTTGTTGTTGTTGTTGTTGTTGTTTTGTTGTTGTTGTTATTGTTGTTGTTGTTGTTGTTGTTGTTTTTGTTGTTGTTGTTGGTGGTGGTGGCAGCGGCATTGTTGCTCTCGGCGTAATTGTCGTAGCCTGTCTATGACGACGGCATGAATGCATCGGCGACGACAACGACAACGTGTTGGGGTCTGCAGACGCCACAAATCGACTCCGAGTCTTTTCCGCCCATCTTCATCACGGCCGGTGATGGTTTGGCGATGAAGGTGATGACGAATTGAAGTGGAGTGGCGGCATGTGTCCAACCTCCCTCTGACGGGAGGATCACCTCTCGTCGGAACAGAAGGTATCCAGTGTTGTTTGCTCGCCCGACTGTCAACGACGATGACGACGACGACAACGAAGGAGGTCCCCCCGCCATCATTCAACTATCAATCCCTTCATCCGTCCGCCCATGCGTTTGTGGTTCTGGTTGACCGACCAGTTGCGATCGCATTCACCTCTTCTGCAATTATCCCTCACACGACGACGTCGTTCTTTGTTCGGAGAGCGGCGTGGAGTCCAAATACGATACGCAAGAGGGTACATCAACAACAACAACGACAACAATAACATCAACAACAACAACAATATCATCAAGAGCGACAACAATAACATCAACAACAACAACAACAATAACATTAGCAATAACAACAACCCCAAGTATCAACAATAACCACACAAAAACGCAAAAACAACACCAACGCAACACGGAACTACCGCTATCCTGCTCATATCGGCGAGAGTGGCCATTTAGCGTATTTCTGCTGCTGCTGCTGCTGCAGGGGTTTGCGACTTCACTGATGTGCTGGCAGTGGTTGCTGTTGTTGTTATTGTTGTTGCTTTTGTTGTTAATGTTATCATTGTTGTGTTGGCAAGTTGTACCATCATTAAGTTTTTGTCCAGCTGTGGGCTGGTTGGACTGACCAACGACCTCTCCTCACATCGTGACGCGACCTGTACGACAAAAGCGGCTGACTCAATGAATCATGCCCTAGTCATTTGGACGACCCCCAGGATTAGGAACATGTCACGTCGTAACAACTGCGTGCATTGTGTCACATGCATCACTGGTGTATTCGTTCTTTTTTTGGCGTACTATGAGCCGACCTAGAATAAATGACTGCAAACGCGTGCATTTGCCGCTGACACTCAGCGGTATGGTTAATCATCTATTCTCAATGAGCATCGCTCAAAGAAAATTCGATCAACAACAGGGATCGAACCGGGGACCGGTAGATGACAACCATGACTAGCACACTTACTTACGAGTGTAAACTAGGCAATCCAAATAGATACTTTGGATTAGATATCTATTTGGATTGCCAAATAGACACGAGGCGGCACCGTTGTGTTCAGGCAAGATTTCTACTAGGAACAGAGGGGCAGAAGAAGTGCTATGAATACAACGTGATACATGAAGTGTAAATTAAACGATGCACTTTGAGTGAAATAAGCACAACTGAATTGACTAAAGGTAATGGTTTAACATACTGGAAGAGGGATAAAAGCTGCTTTGCACCGGGTCCCTACGGGTCACATGCCGGGCTTATATGCCGAGATTGACCAGTATTCTCTCATCAATTATAAGCCTAGTACGTGTGCACTGCGTAAAAAAATGGTTATTTTCTGTATATATATATATATATATATATATATATATATATATATATATATAGCGTAGGTGATAACAGCATTGCCACGTAACGAAAAGGGGTAATAAGAGTCACAAAAAGTCGTAAAAAATATTCGAGTAGCGGTATGAGATTTAAATGGATTCGCTTCCAGAGGTGGATAGTAACGAAGAACCTGATCGAATCTATGATAAGCAGATGCGCGTTCTGTGCTATAAACTTTAAACACGCAAGCGAAGCCGGTGTTGG